>CM067373.1:141240527-141526538 GCA_034401795.1 Chaetoderma sp. LZ-2023a
GTAAGGCACTATATTGTCCAGAGTAAGACTGTCTTGTGCAGTAAGACACTATATTGTCCAGAGTAAGACGCTATCTTGTTCAGTAAGACACTATTGTTCAGAGTAAGACACTATCTTGTCCAGAGTAAGACACTATCTTGTCCAGTAAGACACTATCTTGTCCAGAGTAAGACACTATTGTCCAGAGTAAGACACTATCTTGTCCAGTAAGACACTATTGTCCAGCGTAAGACACTATATTGTCCAGAGTAAGACATTATCTAGTCCAGTAAGACACTAAATTGTCCATCTTGTCCAGTAAGACACTATATTGTCCAGAGTAAGAGACTATATTGTCCAGAGTAAAACACTATCTTGTCCAGAGTACCACACTATCTTGGCCAGTAAGACACTATATTGTTCAGAGTAAGACACTATCTTGTCCAGAGTAAGACACTATATTGTCCAGAGTAAGACACTATCTTGTCCAGTAAGGCACTATCTTGTCCAGGGTAAGACACTATATTGTCCAGAGAAAGACACTATCTTGTCCAGGGTAAGACCCTATCTTGTCCAGAGTAAGACACTATTGTCCAGAGCAAGACGCTATCTTGCCCCGAGTAAGACACTATCTTGACCAGAGTAAGACACTATTGTCCAGAGTAAGACACTATCTTGCCCAGTAAGACACTATATTGTCCACTATCTTGTCCAGTAAGACACTATATTGTCCAGAGTAAGACACTATATTGTCCAGAGTAAGACGCTATCTTGTCCAGAGTAAGCCACTATATTGTCCAGAGTAAGACACTATATTGTCCAGAGTAAGACACTATCTTGTCCAGAGTAAGACACTATCTTGTCCAGTAAGACACTATCTTGTCCAGAGTAAGACACTATTATCCAGAGTAAGAGACTATCTTGTCCAGTAAGACACTATTGTCCAGAGTAAGACACTATATTGTCCAGAGTAAGACATTATCTTGTCCAGTAAGACACTAAATTGTCCATCTTGTCCAGTAAGACACTATATTGTCCAGAGTAAAACACTATCTTGTCCAGAGTACCACACTATCTTGGCCAGTAAGACACTATATTGTTCAGAGTAAGACACTATCTTGTCCAGAGTAAGACACTATATTGTCCAGAGTAAGACACTATCTTGTCCAGTAAGGCACTATCTTGTCCAGAGTAAGACACTATTGTCCAGAGTAAGACACTATATTGTCCAGAGTAAGACACTATATTGTCCAGAGTAAGACACTATATTGTCCAGAGTAAGACACTATCTTGTCCAGAGTAAGACACTATCTTGTCCAGAATAAGACACTATATTGTCCAGAGTAAGACTGTCTTGTGCAGTAAGACACTATATTGTCCAGAGTAAGATGCTATCTTGTTCAGTAAGACACTATTGTCCAGAGTAAGACACTATCTTGTCCAGAGTAAGACACTATCTTGTCCAGAGTAAGACACTATTGTCCAGAGTAAGACACTATATTGTCCAGAGTAAGACACTATATTGTCCAGAGTAAGACACTATATTGTCCAGAGTAAGACACTATATTGTCCAGAGTAAGACACTATCTTGTCCAGAGTAAGACACTATCTTGCCCAGAATAAGACACTATATTGTCCAGAGTAAGACTGTCTTGTGCAGTAAGACACTATATTGTCCAGAGTAAGATGCTATCTTGTTCAGTAAGACACTATTGTCCAGAGTAAGACACTATCTTGTCCAGAGGAAGACACTATATTGTCCAGAGGAAGATGCTGTATGGTCCAGAGGAAGACGCTATCTTGTCCAATGGGAGGCACTATCTTGTCCAGAAGAAGAAGCTATCATGTCCAGAGGAAGAAGTTATCTTGTAGAGAGTAAGAAACTATCTTGTCCAGTAAGACACTATCTTGTCCAGAGAAAGACGCTATCTTGTGCAGAGTAAGACACTATCTTGCAGAGAGTAAGACACTATCTTGTCCAGTAAGACGCTATCCTGTCCAGAGTAAGAAGCTATCTTGTCCAGAGTAAGACACTATCTTGTCCAGAGTAAGACACCATATTGTCCAGAGTAAGACACTATCTTGCCCAGTAAGACACTATATTGTCCACTATCTTGTCCAGTAAGACACTATATTGTCCAGAGGAAGACACTATATTGTCCAGAGGAAGATGCAGTCTTGTAGAGAGTAAGATGCTATCTTGTCCAGAGGAAGACGCTATCTTGTCCAGTGGGAGGCACTATCTTGTCCAGAGGAAGAAGCTATCATGTCCAGAGGAAGAAGTTATCTTGTAGAGAGTAAGAAACTATCTTGTCCAGAGAAAGACGCTATCTTGTGCAGAGTAAGACACTATCTTGTAGAGATTAAGACGCTATCTTGTCCAGAGTAAGACACTATATTGTCCAGAGTAAGATGCTATCTTGTTCAGTAAGACGTTATCTTTTTCAGAGTAAGAAGCTATCTTGTCCAGAGTAAGACACTATATTGTCCAGAGCAAGACGCTATCTTGCCCAGAGTAAGACGCTATCTTGTCCAGAGTAAGACACTATCTTGTCCACTAAGACACTATATTGTCCAGAGTAAGACACTATCTTGTCCAGAGTAAGACACTATTGTCCAGAGTAAGACACTATCTTGTCCAGTAAGACACTATCTTGTCCAGAGTAAGACACTATTGTCCAGTGTAAGACACTATCTTGTCCAGTAAGACACTATTGTCCAGAGTAAGACACTATATTGTCCAGAGTAAGACATTATCTTGTCCAGAGTAAGACACTATCTTGTCCACTAAGACACTATATTGTCCAGAGTAAGACACTATCTTGTCCAGAGTAAGACACTATCTTGTCCAGAGTAAGACACTATATTGTTCAGAGTAAGACACTATCTTGTCCAGAGTAAGACACTATATTGTCCAGAGTAAGACACTATCTTGTCCAGTAAGGCACTATCTTGTCCAGGGTAAGACACTATATTGTCCAGAGGAAGACACTATATTGTCCAGAGGAAGATGCAGTCTTGTAGAGAGAAAGATGCTATCTTGTCCAGAGCAAGACGCTATCTTGCCCCGAGTAAGACACTATCTTGACCAGAGTAAGACACTATTGTCCAGAGGAAGACACGTTATCTTGTAGAGAGTAAGACACTATATTGTCCACTATCTTGTCCAGTAAGACACTATATTGTCCAGAGTAAGACACTATCTTGTCCAGAGTAAGACACTGTTGTCCAGAGTAAGACACTATCTTGTCCAGTAAGACACTATTGTCCAGAGTAAGACACTATATTGTCCAGAGTAAGACATTATCTTGTCCAGTAAGACACTAAATTGTCCATCTTGTCCAGTAAGACACTATATTGTCCAGAGTAAGAGACTATATTGTCCAGAGTAAAACACTATCTTGTCCAGAGTACCACACTATCTTGGCCAGCAAGACACTATATTGTTCAGAGTAAGACACTATCTTGTCCAGAGTAAGACACTATATTGTCCAGAGTAAGACACTATCTTGTCCAGTAAGGCACTATCTTGTCCAGAGTAAGACACTATCTTGTCCAGAGTAAGACACTATATTGTCCAGAGTAAGACACTATATTGTCCAGAGTAAGACACTATCTTGTCCAGAGTAAGACACTATCTTGTCCAGAGTAAGACACTATTGTCCAGAGTAAGACACTATATTGTCCAGAGTAAGACACTATATTGTCCAGAGTAAGACACTATATTGTCCAGAGTAAGACACTATCTTGTCCAGAGTAAGACACTATCTTGTCCAGAGTAAGACACTATATTGTCCAGAGTAAGACTGTCTTGTGCAGTAAGACACTATATTGTCCAGAGTAAGATGCTATCTTGTTCAGTAAGACACTATTGTCCAGAGTAAGACACTATCTTGTCCAGAGGAAGACACTATATTGTCCCGAGGAAGATGCTGTATGGTCCAGAGGAAGACGCTATCTTGTCCAATGGGAGGCACTATCTTGTCCAGAAGAAGAAGCTATCATGTCCAGAGGAAGAAGTTATCTTGTAGAGAGTAAGAAACTATCTTGTCCAGTAAGACACTATCTTGTCCAGAGAAAGACGCTATCTTGTGCAGAGTAAGACACTATCTTGCAGAGAGTAAGACACTATCTTGTCCAGTAAGACGCTATCCTGTCCAGAGTAAGAAGCTATCTTGTCCAGAGTAAGACACTATCTTGTCCAGAGTAAGACACCATATTGTCCAGAGTAAGACACTATCTTGCCCAGTAAGACACTATATTGTCCACTATCTTGTCCAGTAAGACACTATATTGTCCAGAGGAAGATGCAGTCTTGTAGAGAGTAAGATGCTATCTTGTCCAGAGGAAGACGCCATCTTGTCCAGTGGGAGGCACTATCTTGTCCAGAGGAAGAAGCTATCATGTCCAGAGGAAGAAGTTATCTTGTAGAGAGTAAGAAACTATCTTGTCCAGAGAAAGACGCTATCTTGTGCAGAGTAAGACACTATCTTGTAGAGATTAAGACGCTATCTTGTCCAGAGTAAGACACTATATTGTCCAGAGTAAGATGCTATCTTGTTCAGTAAGACGTTATCTTTTTCAGAGTAAGAAGCTATCTTGTCCAGAGTAAGACACTATATTGTCCAGAGCAAGACGCTATCTTGCCCAGAGTAAGACGCTATCTTGTCCAGAGTAAGACACTATCTTGTCCACTAAGACACTATATTGTCCAGAGTAAGACACTATCTTGTCCAGAGTAAGACACTATTGTCCAGAGTAAGACACTATCTTGTCCAGAGTAAGACACTATCTTGTCCAGAGTAAGACACTATTGTCCAGTGTAAGACACTATCTTGTCCAGTAAGACACTATTGTCCAGAGTAAGACACTATATTGTCCAGAGTAAGACATTATCTTGTCCAGTAAGACACTAAATTGTCCATCTTGTCCAGTAAGACACTATATTGTCCAGAGTAAGAGACTATATTGTCCAGAGTAAAACACTATCTTGTCCAGAGTACCACACTATCTTGGCCAGTAAGACACTATATTGTTCAGAGTAAGACACTATCTTGTCCAGAGTAAGACACTATATTGTCCAGAGTAAGACACTATCTTGTCCAGTAAGGCACTATCTTGTCCAGGGTAAGACACTATATTGTCCAGAGTAAGACACTATCTTGTCCAGAGTAAGACACTAAATTGTCCAGAGTAAGACACTATTGTCCAGAGTAAGACACTATATTGTCCAGAGTAAGACACTATATTGTCCAGAGTAAGACACTATATTGTCCAGAGTAAGACACTATATTGTCCAGAGTAAGACACTATCTTGTCCAGAATAAGACACTATATTGTCCAGAGTAAGACTGTCTTGTGCAGTAAGTAAGACACTATTGTCCAGAGTAAGACACTATCTTGTCCAGAGTAAGACACTATCTTGTCCAGAGTAAGACACTATTGTCCAGAGTAAGACACTATATTGTCCAGAGTAAGACACTATATTGTCCAGAGTAAGACACTATATTGTCCAGAGTAAGACACTATATTGTCCAGAGTAAGACACTATCTTGTCCAGAGTAAGACACTATCTTGTCCAGAATAAGACACTATATTGTCCAGAGTAAGACTGTCTTGTGCAGTAAGACACTATATTGTCCAGAGTAAGATGCTATCTTGTTCAGTAAGACACTATTGTCCAGAGTAAGACACTATCTTGTCCAGAGGAAGACACTATATTGTCCCGAGGAAGATGCTGTATGGTCCAGAGGAAGACGCTATCTTGTCCAATGGGAGGCACTATCTTGTCCAGAAGAAGAAGCTATCATGTCCAGAGGAAGAAGTTATCTTGTAGAGAGTAAGAAACTATCTTGTCCAGTAAGACACTATCTTGTCCAGAGAAAGACGCTATCTTGTGCAGAGTAAGACACTATCTTGCAGAGAGTAAGACACTATCTTGTCCAGTAAGACGCTATCCTGTCCAGAGTAAGAAGCTATCTTGTCCAGAGTAAGACACTATCTTGTCCAGAGTAAGACACCATATTGTCCAGAGTAAGACACTATCTTGCCCAGTAAGACACTATATTGTCCACTATCTTGTCCAGTAAGACACTATATTGTCCAGAGGAAGACACTATATTGTCCAGAGGAAGATGCAGTCTTGTAGAGAGTAAGATGCTATCTTGTCCAGAGGAAGACGCCATCTTGTCCAGTGGGAGGCACTATCTTGTCCAGAGGAAGAAGCTATCATGTCCAGAGGAAGAAGTTATCTTGTAGAGAGTAAGAAACTATCTTGTCCAGTAAGACACTATCTTGTCCAGAGAAAGACGCTATCTTGTGCAGAGTAAGACACTATCTTGTAGAGATTAAGACGCTATCTTGTCCAGAGTAAGACACTATATTGTCCAGAGTAAGATGCTATCTTGTTCAGTAAGACGTTATCTTTTTCAGAGTAAGAAGCTATCTTGTCCAGAGTAAGACACTATATTGTCCAGAGCAAGACGCTATCTTGCCCAGAGTAAGACGCTATCTTGTCCAGAGTAAGACACTATCTTGTCCACTAAGACACTATATTGTCCAGAGTAAGACACTATCTTGTCCAGAGTAAGACACTATTGTCCAGAGTAAGACACTATCTTGTCCAGAGTAAGACACTATCTTGTCCAGTAAGACACTATCTTGTCCAGAGTAAGACACTATTGTCCAGTGTAAGACACTATCTTGTCCAGTAAGACACTATTGTCCAGATTAAGACACTATATTGTCCCAGAGTAAGACATTATCTTGTCCAGTAAGACACTAAATTGTCCATCTTGTCCAGTAAGACACTATATTGTCCAGAGTAAGAGACTATATTGTCCAGAGTAAAACACTATCTTGTCCAGAGTACCACACTATCTTGGCCAGTAAGACACTATATTGTTCAGAGTAAGACACTATCTTGTCCAGAGTAAGACACTATATTGTCCAGAGTAAGACACTATATTGTCCAGAGTAAGACACTATCTTGTCCAGTAAGGCATTATCTTGTCCAGGGTAAGACACTATCTTGTCCAGAGTAAGACACTATCTTGTCCAGAGTAAGACACTATCTTGTCCAGAGTAAGACACTATTGTCCAGAGTAAGACACTATATTGTCCAGAGTAAGAAACTATATTGTCCAGAGTAAGGCACTATATTGTCCAGAGTAAGACTGTCTTGTGCAGTAAGACACTATATTGTCCAGAGTAAGACGCTATCTTGTTCAGTAAGACACTATTGTTCAGAGTAAGACACTATCTTGTCCAGAGTAAGACACTATCTTGTCCAGTAAGACACTATCTTGTCCAGAGTAAGACACTATTGTCCAGAGTAAGACACTATCTTGTCCAGTAAGACACTATTGTCCAGCGTAAGACACTATATTGTCCAGAGTAAGACATTATCTAGTCCAGTAAGACACTAAATTGTCCATCTTGTCCAGTAAGACACTATATTGTCCAGAGTAAGAGACTATATTGTCCAGAGTAAAACACTATCTTGTCCAGAGTACCACACTATCTTGGCCAGTAAGACACTATATTGTTCAGAGTAAGACACTATCTTGTCCAGAGTAAGACACTATATTGTCCAGAGTAAGACACTATCTTGTCCAGTAAGGCACTATCTTGTCCAGGGTAAGACACTATATTGTCCAGAGAAAGACACTATCTTGTCCAGGGTAAGACCCTATCTTGTCCAGAGTAAGACACTATTGTCCAGAGCAAGACGCTATCTTGCCCCGAGTAAGACACTATCTTGACCAGAGTAAGACACTATTGTCCAGAGTAAGACACTATCTTGCCCAGTAAGACACTATATTGTCCACTATCTTGTCCAGTAAGACACTATATTGTCCAGAGTAAGACACTATATTGTCCAGAGTAAGACGCTATCTTGTCCAGAGTAAGCCACTATATTGTCCAGAGTAAGACACTATATTGTCCAGAGTAAGACACTATCTTGTCCAGAGTAAGACACTATCTTGTCCAGTAAGACACTATCTTGTCCAGAGTAAGACACTATTATCCAGAGTAAGAGACTATCTTGTCCAGTAAGACACTATTGTCCAGAGTAAGACACTATATTGTCCAGAGTAAGACATTATCTTGTCCAGTAAGACACTAAATTGTCCATCTTGTCCAGTAAGACACTATATTGTCCAGAGTAAAACACTATCTTGTCCAGAGTACCACACTATCTTGGCCAGTAAGACACTATATTGTTCAGAGTAAGACACTATCTTGTCCAGAGTAAGACACTATATTGTCCAGAGTAAGACACTATCTTGTCCAGTAAGGCACTATCTTGTCCAGAGTAAGACACTATTGTCCAGAGTAAGACACTATATTGTCCAGAGTAAGACACTATATTGTCCAGAGTAAGACACTATCTTGTCCAGAATAAGACACTATATTGTCCAGAGTAAGACTGTCTTGTGCAGTAAGACACTATATTGTCCAGAGTAAGATGCTATCTTGTTCAGTAAGACACTATTGTCCAGAGTAAGACACTATCTTGTCCAGAGTAAGACACTATCTTGTCCAGAGTAAGACACTATTGTCCAGAGTAAGACACTATATTGTCCAGAGTAAGACACTATATTGTCCAGAGTAAGACACTATATTGTCCAGAGTAAGACACTATCTTGTCCAGAGTAAGACACTATCTTGTCCAGAATAAGACACTATATTGTCCAGAGTAAGACTGTCTTGTGCAGTAAGACACTATATTGTCCAGAGTAAGATGCTATCTTGTTCAGTAAGACACTATTGTCCAGAGTAAGACACTATCTTGTCCAGAGGAAGACACTATATTGTCCAGAGGAAGATGCTGTATGGTCCAGAGGAAGACGCTATCTTGTCCAATGGGAGGCACTATCTTGTCCAGAAGAAGAAGCTATCATGTCCAGAGGAAGAAGTTATCTTGTAGAGAGTAAGAAACTATCTTGTCCAGTAAGACACTATCTTGTCCAGAGAAAGACGCTATCTTGTGCAGAGTAAGACACTATCTTGCAGAGAGTAAGACACTATCTTGTCCAGTAAGACGCTATCCTGTCCAGAGTAAGAAGCTATCTTGTCCAGAGTAAGACACTATCTTGTCCAGAGTAAGACACCATATTGTCCAGAGTAAGACACTATCTTGCCCAGTAAGACACTATATTGTCCACTATCTTGTCCAGTAAGACACTATATTGTCCAGAGGAAGACACTATATTGTCCAGAGGAAGATGCAGTCTTGTAGAGAGTAAGATGCTATCTTGTCCAGAGGAAGACGCCATCTTGTCCAGTGGGAGGCACTATCTTGTCCAGAGGAAGAAGCTATCATGTCCAGAGGAAGAAGTTATCTTGTAGAGAGTAAGAAACTATCTTGTCCAGAGAAAGACGCTATCTTGTGCAGAGTAAGACACTATCTTGTAGAGATTAAGACGCTATCTTGTCCAGAGTAAGACACTATATTGTCCAGAGTAAGATGCTATCTTGTTCAGTAAGACGTTATCTTTTTCAGAGTAAGAAGCTATCTTGTCCAGAGTAAGACGCTATATTGTCCAGAGCAAGACGCTATCTTGCCCAGAGTAAGACGCTATCTTGTCCAGAGTAAGACACTATCTTGTCCACTAAGACACTATATTGTCCAGAGTAAGACACTATCTTGTCCAGAGTAAGACACTATTGTCCAGAGTAAGACACTATCTTGTCCAGTAAGACACTATCTTGTCCAGAGTAAGACACTATTGTCCAGTGTAAGACACTATCTTGTCCAGTAAGACACTATTGTCCAGAGTAAGACACTATATTGTCCAGAGTAAGACATTATCTTGTCCAGTAAGACACTAAATTGTCCATCTTGTCCAGTAAGACACTATATTGTTCAGAGTAAGACACTATCTTGTCCAGAGTAAGACACTATATTGTCCAGAGTAAGACACTATCTTGTCCAGTAAGGCACTATCTTGTCCAGAGTAAGATGCTATCTTGTCCAGAGTAAGACACTATTGTCCAGAGTAAGACACTATCTTGTCCAGAGTAAGACACTATCTTGTCCAGAGTAAGACACTATTGTCCAGAGTAAGACACTATATTGTCCACAGTAAGACACTATATTGTCCAGAGTAAGACACTATATTGTCCAGAGTAAGACACTATATTGTCCAGAGTAAGACACTATCTTGTCCAGAGTAAGACACTATCTTGTCCAGAATAAGACACTATATTGTCCAGAGTAAGACTGTCTTGTGCAGTAAGACACTATATTGTCCAGAGTAAGATGCTATCTTGTTCAGTAAGACACTATTGTCCAGAGTAAGACACTATCTTGTCCAGAGGAAGACACTATATTGTCCCGAGGAAGATGCTGTATGGTCCAGAGGAAGACGCTATCTTGTCCAATGGGAGGCACTATCTTGTCCAGAAGAAGAAGCTATCATGTCCAGAGGAAGAAGTTATCTTGTAGAGAGTAAGAAACTATCTTGTCCAGTAAGACACTATCTTGTCCAGAGAAAGACGCTATCTTGTGCAGAGTAAGACACTATCTTGCAGAGAGTAAGACACTATCTTGTCCAGTAAGACGCTATCCTGTCCAGAGTAAGAAGCTATCTTGTCCAGAGTAAGACACTATCTTGTCCAGAGTAAGACACCATATTGTCCAGAGTAAGACACTATCTTGCCCAGTAAGACACTATATTGTCCACTATCTTGTCCAGTAAGACACTATATTGTCCAGACGAATACACTATATTGTCCAGAGGAAGATGCAGTCTTGTAGAGAGTAAGATGCTATCTTGTCCAGAGGAAGACGCCATCTTGTCCAGTGGGAGGCACTATCTTGTCCAGAGGAAGAAGCTATCATGTCCAGAGGAAGAAGTTATCTTGTAGAGAGTAAGAAACTATCTTGTCCAGAGAAAGACGCTATCTTGTGCAGAGTAAGACACTATCTTGTAGAGATTAAGACGCTATCTTGTCCAGAGTAAGACACTATATTGTCCAGAGTAAGATGCTATCTTGTTCAGTAAGACGTTATCTTTTTCAGAGTAAGAAGCTATCTTGTCCAGAGTAAGACACTATATTGTCCAGAGCAAGACGCTATCTTGCCCAGAGTAAGACGCTATCTTGACCAGAGTAAGACACTATCTTGTCCACTAAGACACTATATTGTCCAGAGTAAGACACTATCTTGTCCAGAGTAAGACACTATTGTCCAGAGTAAGACACTATCTTGTCCAGTAAGACACTATCTTGTCCAGAGTAAGACACTATTGTCCAGTGTAAGACACTATCTTGTCCAGTAAGACACTATTGTCCAGATTAAGACACTATATTGTCCAGAGTAAGACATTATCTTGTCCAGTAAGACACTAAATTGTCCATCTTGTCCAGTAAGACACTATATTGTTCAGAGTAAGACACTATCTTGTCCAGAGTAAGACACTATATTGTCCAGAGTAAGACACTATCTTGTCCAGTAAGGCACTATCTTGTCCAGGGTAAGACACTATATTGTCCAGAGAAAGACACTATCTTGTCCAGGGTAAGACCCTATCTTGTCCAGAGTAAGACACTATTGTCCAGAGCAAGACGCTATCTTGCCCCGAGTAAGACACTATCTTGACCAGAGTAAGACACTATTGTCCAGAGTAAGACACTATCTTGCCCAGTAAGACACTATATTGTCCACTATCTTGTCCAGTAAGACACTATATTGTCCAGAGTAAGACACTATATTGTCCAGAGTAAGACGCTATCTTGTCCAGAGTACCACACTATCTTGGCCAGTAAGACACTATATTGTTCAGAGTAAGACACTATCTTGTCCAGAGTAAGACACTATATTGTCCAGAGTAAGACACTATATTGTCCAGAGTAAGACACTATCTTGTCCAGTAAGGCATTATCTTGTCCAGGGTAAGACACTATCTTGTCCAGAGTAAGACACTATCTTGTCCAGAGTAAGACACTATCTTGTCCAGAGTAAGACACTATTGTCCAGAGTAAGACACTATATTGTCCAGAGTAAGAAACTATATTGTCCAGAGTAAGGCACTATATTGTCCAGAGTAAGACTGTCTTGTGCAGTAAGACACTATATTGTCCAGAGTAAGACGCTATCTTGTTCAGAGTAAGACACTATCTTGTCCAGAGTAAGACACTATCTTGTCCAGTAAGACACTATCTTGTCCAGAGTAAGACACTATTGTCCAGAGTAAGACACTATCTTGTCCAGTAAGACACTATTGTCCAGCGTAAGACACTATATTGTCCAGAGTAAGACATTATCTAGTCCAGTAAGACACTAAATTGTCCATCTTGTCCAGTAAGACACTATATTGTCCAGAGTAAGAGACTATATTGTCCAGAGTAAAACACTATCTTGTCCAGAGTACCACACTATCTTGGCCAGTAAGACACTATATTGTTCAGAGTAAGACACTATCTTGTCCAGAGTAAGACACTATATTGTCCAGAGTAAGACACTATCTTGTCCAGTAAGGCACTATCTTGTCCAGGGTAAGACACTATATTGTCCAGAGAAAGACACTATCTTGTCCAGGGTAAGACCCTATCTTGTCCAGAGTAAGACACTATTGTCCAGAGCAAGACGCTATCTTGCCCCGAGTAAGACACTATCTTGACCAGAGTAAGACACTATTGTCCAGAGTAAGACACTATCTTGCCCAGTAAGACACTATATTGTCCACTATCTTGTCCAGTAAGACACTATATTGTCCAGAGTAAGACACTATATTGTCCAGAGTAAGACGCTATCTTGTCCAGAGTAAGCCACTATATTGTCCAGAGTAAGACACTATATTGTCCAGAGTAAGACACTATCTTGTCCAGAGTAAGACACTATCTTGTCCAGTAAGACACTATCTTGTCCAGAGTAAGACACTATTATCCAGAGTAAGAGACTATCTTGTCCAGTAAGACACTATTGTCCAGAGTAAGACACTATATTGTCCAGAGTAAGACATTATCTTGTCCAGTAAGACACTAAATTGTCCATCTTGTCCAGTAAGACACTATATTGTCCAGAGTAAAACACTATCTTGTCCAGAGTACCACACTATCTTGGCCAGTAAGACACTATATTGTTCAGAGTAAGACACTATCTTGTCCAGAGTAAGACACTATATTGTCCAGAGTAAGACACTATCTTGTCCAGTAAGGCACTATCTTGTCCAGAGTAAGACACTATTGTCCAGAGTAAGACACTATATTGTCCAGAGTAAGACACTATATTGTCCAGAGTAAGACACTATATTGTCCAGAGTAAGACACTATCTTGTCCAGAGTAAGACACTATCTTGTCCAGAATAAGACACTATATTGTCCAGAGTAAGACTGTCTTGTGCAGTAAGACACTATATTGTCCAGAGTAAGATGCTATCTTGTTCAGTAAGACACTATTGTCCAGAGTAAGACACTATCTTGTCCAGAGTAAGACACTATCTTGTCCAGAGTAAGACACTATTGTCCAGAGTAAGACACTATATTGTCCAGAGTAAGACACTATATTGTCCAGAGTAAGACACTATATTGTCCAGAGTAAGACACTATATTGTCCAGAGTAAGACACTATCTTGTCCAGAGTAAGACACTATCTTGCCCAGAATAAGACACTATATTGTCCAGAGTAAGACTGTCTTGTGCAGTAAGACACTATATTGTCCAGAGTAAGATGCTATCTTGTTCAGTAAGACACTATTGTCCAGAGTAAGACACTATCTTGTCCAGAGGAAGACACTATATTGTCCAGAGGAAGATGCTGTATGGTCCAGAGGAAGACGCTATCTTGTCCAATGGGAGGCACTATCTTGTCCAGAAGAAGAAGCTATCATGTCCAGAGGAAGAAGTTATCTTGTAGAGAGTAAGAAACTATCTTGTCCAGTAAGACACTATCTTGTCCAGAGAAAGGCGCTATCTTGTGCAGAGTAAGACACTATCTTGCAGAGAGTAAGACACTATCTTTTCCAGTAAGACGCTATCCTGTCCAGAGTAAGAAGCTATCTTGTCCAGCGTAAGACACTATCTTGTCCAGAGTAAGACACCATATTGTCCAGAGTAAGACACTATCTTGCCCAGTAAGACACTATATTGTCCACTATCTTGTCCAGTAAGACACTATATTGTCCAGACGAATACACTATATTGTCCAGAGGAAGATGCAGTCTTGTAGAGAGTAAGATGCTATCTTGTCCAGAGGAAGACGCTATCTTGTCCAGTGGGAGGCACTATCTTGTCCAGAGGAAGAAGCTATCATGTCCAGAGGAAGAAGTTATCTTGTAGAGAGTAAGAAACTATCTTGTCCAGAGAAAGACGCTATCTTGTGCAGAGTAAGACACTATCTTGTAGAGATTAAGACGCTATCTTGTCCAGAGTAAGACACTATATTGTCCAGAGTAAGATGCTATCTTGTTCAGTAAGACGTTATCTTTTTCAGAGTAAGAAGCTATCTTGTCCAGAGTAAGACGCTATATTGTCCAGAGCAAGACGCTATCTTGCCCAGAGTAAGACGCTATCTTGTCCAGAGTAAGACACTATCTTGTCCACTAAGACACTATATTGTCCAGAGTAAGACACTATCTTGTCCAGAGTAAGACACTATTGTCCAGAGTAAGACACTATCTTGTCCAGTAAGACACTATCTTGTCCAGAGTAAGACACTATTGTCCAGTGTAAGACACTATCTTGTCCAGTAAGACACTATTGTCCAGATTAAGACACTATATTGTCCAGAGTAAGACATTATCTTGTCCAGTAAGACACTAAATTGTCCATCTTGTCCAGTAAGACACTATATTGTCCAGAGTAAGAGACTATATTGTCCAGAGTAAAACACTATCTTGTCCAGAGTACCACACTATCTTGGCCAGTAAGACACTATATTGTTCAGAGTAAGACACTATCTTGTCCAGAGTAAGACACTATATTGTCCAGAGTAAGACACTATCTTGTCCAGTAAGGCACTATCTTGTCCAGGGTAAGACACTATATTGTCCAGAGAAAGACACTATCTTGTCCAGGGTAAGACCCTATCTTGTCCAGAGTAAGACACTATTGTCCAGAGCAAGACGCTATCTTGCCCCGAGTAAGACACTATCTTGACCAGAGTAAGACACTATTGTCCAGAGTAAGACACTATCTTGCCCAGTAAGACACTATATTGTCCACTATCTTGTCCAGTAAGACACTATATTGTCCAGAGTAAGACACTATATTGTCCAGAGTAAGACGCTATCTTGTCCAGAGTAAGACACTATATTGTCCAGAGTAAGACACTATATTGTCCAGAGTAAGACACTATCTTGTCCAGAGTAAGACACTATCTTGTCCAGTAAGACACTATCTTGTCCAGAGTAAGACACTATTGTCCAGAGTAAGAGACTATCTTGTCCAGTAAGACACTATTGTCCAGAGTAAGACACTATATTGTCCAGAGTAAGACATTATCTTGTCCAGTAAGACACTAAATTGTCCATCTTGTCCAGTAAGACACTATATTGTCCAGAGTAAAACACTATCTTGTCCAGAGTACCACACTATCTTGGCCAGTAAGACACTATATTGTTCAGAGTAAGACACTATCTTGTCCAGAGTAAGACACTATATTGTCCAGAGTAAGACACTATCTTGTCCAGTAAGGCACTATCTTGTCCAGAGTAAGACACTATTGTCCAGAGTAAGACACTATATTGTCCAGAGTAAGACACTATATTGTCCAGAGTAAGACACTATATTGTCCAGAGTAAGACACTATATTGTCCAGAGTAAGACACTATCTTGTCCAGAGTAAGACACTATCTTGTCCAGAATAAGACACTATATTGTCCAGAGTAAGACTGTCTTGTGCAGTAAGACACTATATTGTCCAGAGTAAGATGCTATCTTGTTCAGTAAGACACTATTGTCCAGAGTAAGACACTATCTTGTCCAGAGTAAGACACTATCTTGTCCAGAGTAAGACACTATTGTCCAGAGTAAGACACTATATTGTCCGGAGTAAGACACTATATTGTCCAGAGTAAGACACTATATTGTCCAGAGTAAGACACTATCTTGTCCAGAGTAAGACACTATCTTGTCCAGAGTAAGACTGTCTTGTGCAGTAAGACACTATATTGTCCAGAGTAAGATGCTATCTTGTTCAGTAAGACACTATTGTCCAGAGTAAGACACTATCTTGTCCAGAGGAAGACACTATATTGTCCAGAGGAAGATGCTGTATGGTCCAGAGGAAGACGCTATCTTGTCCAATGGGAGGCACTATCTTGTCCAGAAGAAGAAGCTATCATGTCCAGAGGAAGAAGTTATCTTGTAGAGAGTAAGAAACTATCTTGTCCAGTAAGACACTATCTTGTCCAGAGAAAGGCGCTATCTTGTGCAGAGTAAGACACTATCTTGCAGAGAGTAAGACACTATCTTGTCCAGTAAGACGCTATCCTGTCCAGAGTAAGAAGCTATCTTGTCCAGAGTAAGACACTATCTTGTCCAGAGTAAGACACCATATTGTCCAGAGTAAGACACTATCTTGCCCAGTAAGACACTATATTGTCCACTATCTTGTCCAGTAAGACACTATATTGTCCAGACGAAGACACTATATTGTCCAGAGGAAGATGCAGTCTTGTAGAGAGTAAGATGCTATCTTGTCCAGAGGAAGACGCTATCTTGTCCAGTGGGAGGCACTATCTTGTCCAGAGGAAGAAGCTATCATGTCCAGAGGAAGAAGTTATCTTGTAGAGAGTAAGAAACTATCTTGTCCAGAGAAAGACGCTATCTTGTGCAGAGTAAGACACTATCTTGTAGAGATTAAGACGCTATCTTGTCCAGAGTAAGACACTATATTGTCCAGAGTAAGATGCTATCTTGTTCAGTAAGAAGTTATCTTTTTCAGAGTAAGAAGCTATCTTGTCCAGAGTAAGACGCTATATTGTCCAGAGCAAGACGCTATCTTGCCCAGAGTAAGACGCTATCTTGTCCAGAGTAAGACACTATCTTGTCCACTAAGACACTATATTGTCCAGAGTAAGACACTATCTTGTCCAGAGTAAGACACTATTGTCCAGAGTAAGACACTATCTTGTCCAGTAAGACACTATGTTGTCCAGAGTAAGACACTATTGTCCAGTGTAAGACACTATCTTGTCCAGTAAGACACTATTGTCCAGATTAAGACACTATATTGTCCAGAGTAAGACATTATCTTGTCCAGTAAGACACTAAATTGTCCATCTTGTCCAGTAAGACACTATATTGTCCAGAGTAAGAGACTATATTGTCCAGAGTAAAACACTATCTTGTCCAGAGTACCACACTATCTTGGCCAGTAAGACACTATATTGTTCAGAGTAAGACACTATCTTGTCCAGAGTAAGACACTATATTGTCCAGAGTAAGACACTATCTTGTCCAGTAAGGCACTATCTTGTCCAGGGTAAGACACTATATTGTCCAGAGTAAGACACTATCTTGTCCAGTAAGGCACTATCTTGTCCAGAGTAAGACACTATTGTCCAGAGTAAGACACTATATTGTCCAGAGTAAGACACTATATTGTCCAGAGTAAGACACTATATTGTCCAGAGTAAGACACTATATTGTCCAGAGTAAGACACTATCTTGTCCAGAGTAAGACACTATCTTGTCCAGAATAAGACACTATATTGTCCAGAGTAAGACTGTCTTGTGCAGTAAGACACTATATTGTCCAGAGTAAGATGCTATCTTGTTCAGTAAGACACTATTGTCCAGAGTAAGACACTATCTTGTCCAGAGTAAGACACTATATTGTCCAGAGTAAGACACTATATTGTCCAGAGTAAGACACTATATTGTCCAGAGTAAGACACTATCTTGTCCAGAGTAAGACACTATCTTGTCCAGAATAAGACACTATATTGTCCAGAGTAAGACTGTCTTGTGCAGTAAGACACTATATTGTCCAGAGTAAGATGCTATCTTGTTCAGTAAGACACTATTGTCCAGAGTAAGACACTATCTTGTCCAGAGGAAGACACTATATTGTCCAGAGGAAGATGCTGTATGGTCCAGAGGAAGACGCTATCTTGTCCAATGGGAGGCACTATCTTGTCCAGAAGAAGAAGCTATCATGTCCAGAGGAAGAAGTTATCGTGTAGAGAGTAAGAAACTATCTTGTCCAGTAAGACACTATCTTGTCCAGAGAAAGGCGCTATCTTGTGCAGAGTAAGACACTATCTTGCAGAGAGTAAGACACTATCTTGTCCAGTAAGACGCTATCCTGTCCAGAGTAAGAAGCTATCTTGTCCAGAGTAAGACACTATCTTGTCCAGAGTAAGACACCATATTGTCCAGAGTAAGACACTATCTTGCCCAGTAAGACACTATATTGTCCACTATCTTGTCCAGTAAGACACTATATTGTCCAGACGAAGACACTATATTGTCCAGAGGAAGATGCAGTCTTGTAGAGAGTAAGATGCTATCTTGTCCAGAGGAAGACGCTATCTTGTCCAGTGGGAGGCACTATCTTGTCCAGAGGAAGAAGCTATCATGTCCAGAGGAAGAAGTTATCTTGTAGAGAGTAAGAAACTATCTTGTCCAGAGAAAGACGCTATCTTGTGCAGAGTAAGACACTATCTTGTAGAGATTAAGACGCTATCTTGTCCAGAGTAAGACACTATATTGTCCAGAGTAAGATGCTATCTTGTTCAGTAAGACGTTATCTTTTTCAGAGTAAGAAGCTATCTTGTCCAGAGTAAGACGCTATATTCTCCAGAGCAAGACGCTATCTTGCCCAGAGTAAGACGCTATCTTGTCCAGAGTAAGACACTATCTTGTCCACTAAGACACTATATTGTCCAGAGTAAGACACTATCTTGTCCAGAGTAAGACACTATTGTCCAGAGTAAGACACTATCTTGTCCAGTAAGACACTATCTTGTCCAGAGTAAGACACTATTGTCCAGTGTAAGACACTATCTTGTCCAGTAAGACACTATTGTCCAGATTAAGACACTATATTGTCCAGAGTAAGACATTATCTTGTCCAGTAAGACACTAAATTGTCCATCTTGTCCAGTAAGACACTATATTGTCCAGAGTAAGAGACTATATTGTCCAGAGTAAAACACTATCTTGTCCAGAGTACCACACTATCTTGGCCAGTAAGACCCTATATTGTTCAGAGTAAGACACTATCTTGTCCAGAGTAAGACACTATATTGTCCAGAGTAAGACACTATCTTGTCCAGTAAGGCACTATCTTGTCCAGGGTAAGACACTATCTTGTCCAGAGTAAGACACTATCTTGTCCAGAGTAAGACACTATCTTGTCCAGAGTAAGACTGTCTTGTGCAGTAAGACACTATATTGTTCAAAATAAGACGCTATCTTGTTCAGTAAGACACTATTGTCCAGAGTAAGACACTATCTGGTCCAGAGGAAGACACTATATTGTCCAGAGGAAGATGCTGTATGGTCCAGAGGAAGACGCTATCTTGTCCAGAGGAAGATGCTGGATCATCCCGTGTCAAATCAGCAAATTTCCAGAAATGTCCCCACCTGACAATCTCAGAATTGCTTAATATTTTGTTTACAGCTACCTACACATATTTTAGGTGATTATACAAAATTATAGAGTCCAGTTTTACATACTTTTCAAAATATTGCAGTTTGAGTAACATAGGGGTGGCGAAAATGTTACAGGATTTTCGAACATGTTATTTTTTCTGCAACTTTCAAGTCCTAATATCTCCCTTATTATACATGCTAGCCATCTGACATTTTTATCATTAATTCACTGCCACATGTCTTACTGGAAAATGCAAAGAAATGCCAAATACCTTTATAAATCTTTATTTAATACTTTACCAAAAATGGCAAAATAATCTTCGACATTGTGCATTTTGCAACTTTTATCTGAGAATAAAACACAAACTGTCTGCAGTTAGGGCTTGCCTTTTCACATGCTTTATGATCCATATAGATGAACATGCACAGGTGTTTGTAACCTCCTAAGTTTATAACTTTTAGAGATATGACTTGTTGAAAACAAGAAGATCTTCACGCATGTCAAGTTTCAGCTGCAAATATTATTAAGAGGGACAGGTGGCACACACTATTGCTATATATCAAAAGAAAGCATATGGTCTAAGCTTTAATTTGATACCTAGAACAACTTGCCCCTATGATTATTTCAGTGTGACATTAATTTAACAAAATAGGGTTATTTTGTCAATTCGCGATTGATTAATTATGCATAACTCAGTAATTACTTCGGAAATACTTCAAAGTGGATTGAATATTCAAGAACAAATTTAAAGTAATAAGTATGTAACACTGCTTCCATATAAATCTTTAGCACTAATGTCAAAATTTTCAAAAATTTCCAATTTAAAACAAGGTTAAATTGATGCCACTTTTGTAAACAACTTTCTCAGAAGATGCTGCTGCCTTAAACATCATCATCATCTAAGGAAATTGTTTTCCAAATCTGTTAATGCCAAAAACAAGAGAATGTTAATGCTAGTGTGCTCAGGATTAAAGCTGCATTAAGGTAACTTCACTAAATTATATGTAATTGTATCTTGTATATCAATCATGTTTAGGCTTTCTCTTTCTGTTGCTAACTATGTACAAGGAGGTAGTCAGCATACTACAGTTTCTTACATGTAACAGAAGTTATTTGCGACAAAAACTTGGTAGCAGAAAATGTTCTGAAACACTCTGTAATTTGTGTCATTGTGTCCTGATCCAACTTATACTGACGACCAGTTATTGTGGTAAGGTTTGTCACTGCACAGAGAATATGATCAATTGGAACAGCACATTCATCTCGTCTTCGTGGCCAAGAAAATGATCTTGCTGGACCTTTTGGCTGCATGAAGTTAATCAGAAGATCTTGATGCTCCTCCGATATCTCTACAATGTTTCCAAGATACCAGTTCTGATCATAAACCGTGGCTACATACTGTCCTGGTTGAAAGTTTAGAGACGTTTCTGTGCCTGAGATGCTCACTTTCGTACTGGCACCGTTTTCATCAGCAGATATTCTACTAATGCGTAACTCACTAGTACTGGTGGGAATGAAGCAGTGATGGCTCCTTGTTCCAGGAATCGTACCTGCATTTGCGAAACGCTTTAGTAGACTAGGACGATGCTGTTCCACATCAGTGAGTGATACATAAAAGAAAGTGATACCATGAACATTAGATTGTGACCACTCATATAATTCTACCGGTGTAAGAATATGATTGTCTGTGGTGTGTTGCAGGCTGCTTCTTGCAGCAAGTCTCTTAACTGTTCCTCCAATTCCATCACAAACACTTTTACCGTGGCTTGTTGCAAAGAAATGCCACTCAGCTGATAAACCAAAATCTTGTGAATGTAGACACAGGTTGCGGAAATTCTTATAGTTTTTATATTGTCCTCCACTAAAGTACTTTACATGCTTAACATGAGGCAGCATTTCTTTAAGGTATTTTACCACAACATTAATGAACGCATACACACTTACTGTGTCATGTTGCATACAATCACTGATTACACACAGAGATAAAGGCTTACACAGCATGCCGTCTTTGGAGTAATAAACAGCAAACGGATGCAACGTTGCTTGCTTGTTATCCCAATAAAATCCTTGAATGGAATCCTGAATTATAAAGGAGTAATTCTCTGCAAAGTCTAACAATACTAACATTGTATTATCATGTTCATGTAATGTCTCTTTGCAGCTAGAAAGGTATGCAGCTTGTGCTTTCGCAATGTGGTGGGTTGTCAGATTATCAAGTTGGTCACACAGCAGATTGATGAAGTCTGGCACACATTCCTGTCTAGTAACAATGGAAGTCCGATCAGTATGCCCCCACTGTTTAAAATTAATGACATCATCTTCATCCATTTCCATTTGATTGTGGATAAGCTCTGTTATATGTGTATGCAGGGCATCTTTTCCTGGGCACTGGCTACAGCGGTGTATCATACAGTCTCTGGAATGAATGTCACAAACAACAAGCGACATTAATGAAGTGTATTCCAGTTTTAGTTCACCAACTGCAGCTAACAAAAGTTTCACGTTTTGGTGGATCTCACAGATGCACACAGAATGGGTGCCTCTGGCCCCAACTGTTATACACCATGGTGGGCGCAGTTCACAGAATTTGGAAAACCCTATTTTGCAGGATTCATACTTTTGTTTAAATGCTACGTACAGTTCATTCAAATTTGCTAAGAGCAGGCGCTTTTGTTTGTGTATACGATTTCCATCAATTTTTATTGAAAGGTAGTCCTTTTTTCCAGGGCACAAACGAGAGTATTCATCACTTTCTTAAAACACGGTCACTTGTTTCTTGACATCTTCTGTTAATTCATTTCCCTTCTTGGTTGAGGGTTCCGCAAGAATGCCATGTTTTTTTTTTAACTCTCTGGCTTTCCTAACCACATACTTTGTCACATTAAATTCTGTAGCAGTCTTCTCAAGTGACCAGCTTGGAGGTGCCATTGTCAGTATTTGTATTTGCTTTTGTCTATTTGACACACTACATTTTTGCTTCATACATAAAATAAGTTCTTTAAGATCTGTACATTGCTGACAAACTGGTGTCTTCTTTACCAAATCATCTGGCTCTACTTTCAAATTTTTGGCAAGCTGATATTTCATGGCAGTCTCTGCTTGGGCTAGTTTGCGTTTACCATAACCAACCATATCTCTCTGGCTGACCTTTATTTTGAGGGGAGAGCATCCAAGTGAGGTTATGCTGGTATTTAGTTGACTTGCATGCTTGCCATCACTCTGATCTGTGTCATATGAATCACTTTCTAAATTATCATCATCTGTAAGTTCTGCAACAGGTTTAGTATCCAATGAAAATTTTATCATACACTTTGGACATAACTTTTGACCGGGTTTAATGTTATTCCCTGTGGTTTTATTTAGTTTCTCAGTTGCAGTGGTATTCAAGGTAGGTAAGTTTCCTCTGACTGGCTGACCATGAACAGAATATGGATCACAGCACTTCTTTTCTAAGAATTCATATTTGTCTAGGTACAACTTTTTATGATGCAAGCATACTGTACTTTGTTGAGTTACTGTCATATTCTGTGGTAAGTCACAACGTTTAAACATAACGTCTTTATCTTGAAGTGATAAATCACATATTTTCACAAAGCCTGTCTTTTTGCAGTAAGTCAGTTTATGACAGTCATCTTTGCAGTTCATGCCAATAGTACAGGCAGCCATCTTAGATGCCATAGTCACTCAATCTGAAAAACAAACAAGAAAATATTAATGACCAGACAGTTAATAGTTTGATTTAAATTGAGTTTCCTTGGTAAGTGGGCTGCATGTATGAAAATATAACACTGACACAAGAAAATTAGGTAAAATTTTATTTCTTGAAATTTTCTAGTCAGTAGATATGTACATAATTGCTAAGCTATATTATGTTCATATACACTGTGTGCGTATCTACATGTATTAAATATAAATATTAATGTAAAAATAAGATATATTAGCAACATGTCTCATTAGATATATCACCCTGTTTCTTAAACATTTTAAAGTAATATTTAAATTTATTTTACAGAATTAAGTCTAGGATGATAACCATTCGCGAATTGACAAAATAACCCTATTTTGGTAAATTAGTATCACACTGAAATAATCATAGGGGCAAGTTGTTCTAGGTATCAAATTAAAGCCTAGACCATATGCTTTCTTTTGATATATAGCAATAGTGTGTGCCACCTGTCCCTCTTAATAATATTTGCAGCTGAAACTTGACATGCGTGAAGATTTTCTTGTTTTCAACAAGTCATATCTCTAAAAGTTATAAACTTAGGAGGTTACAAACACCTGTGCATGTTCATCTATATGGATACATAAAGCATGTGAAAAGGCAAGCCCTAACTGCAGACAGTTTGTGTTTTATTCTCAGATAAAAGTTGCAAAATGCACAATGTCGAAGATTATTTTGCCATTTTTGGTAAAGTATTAAATAAAGATTTATAAAGGTATTTGGCATTTCTTTGCATTTTCCAGTAAGACACATAACAGTGAATTAATGATAAAAATTTCAGATGGCTAGCATGTATAATAAGGGAGATATTAGGACTTGAAAGTTGCGGAAAAAATAACATGTGCGAAAACTCTGTAACATTTTCGCCACCCCTATGTTATTCAGACTGCAATATTTTGAAAAGTATGTAAAACTGGACTCTATAATTTTGTATAATCGCCTAAAATATGTGTAGGTAGCTGTAAACAAAATATTAAGCAATTCTGAGATGGTCAGGTGGGGACCACTTGCTGATTTGAGATGGAATGACCCTGCTATCTTGTCCAATGGGAGGCACTATCTTGTCCAGAAGAAGAAGCTATCATGTCCAGAGGAAGAAGTTATCTTGTAGAGAGTAAGAAACTATCTTGTCCAGAGAAAGACGCTATCTTGTGCAGAGTAAGACACTATCTTGCAGAGAGTAAGACACTATCTTGTCCAGTAAGACGCTATCCTGTCCAGAGTAAGAAACTATCTTGTCCAGAGTAAGACACTATCTTGTAGAGATTAAGATGCTATCTTGTCCAGAGTAAGGCACTATATTGTCCAGAGTAAGATGCTATCTTGTCCAGTAAGACGTTATCTTTTTCAGAGTAAGAAGCTATCTTGTCCAGAGTAAGACACTATATTGTCCAGAGCAAGACGCTATCTTGCCCAGAGTAAGACACTATCTTGTCCAGAGTAAGACACTATATTGTCCAGAGTAAGACACTATCTTGCCCAGTAAGACACTATATTGTCCACTATCTTGTCCAGTAAGCCACTATATTGTCCAGAGTAAGATACTATATTGTCCAGAGTAAGACGCTATCTTGTCCAGAGTAAGACACTATCTTGTCCACTAAGACACTATATTGTCCAGAGTAAGCCACTATATTGTCCAGTAAGACACTATCTTGTCCAGAGTAAGACACTATTGTCCAGAGTAAGACACTATCTTGTCCAGAGTAAGACACTATCTTGTCCAGAGTAAGACACTATTGTCCAGAGTAAGACACTATCTTGTCCAGTAAGACACTATATTGTCCAGAGTAAGACACTAACTTGTCAAGTAAGACACTATATTGTCCAGAGTAAGGAACTATATTGTCCAGAGTAAGACACTATCTTGTCCAGAGTAAGACACCATATTGTCCAGAGTAAGACTGTCTTGTGCAGTAAGACACTATATTGTCCAGAGTAAAATGCTATCTTGTTCAGTAAGACACTATTGTCCAGAGCAAGACACTATCTTGTCCAGAGGAAGACACTATATTGTCCAGAGTAAGACACTATATTGTCCAGAGTAAGACTATCTTGTGCAGTAAGACACTATATTGTCCAGAGTAAGACGCTATCTTGTTCAGTAAGCCACTATTGTCCAGAGTAAGACACTATCTTCTCCAGAGGAAGACACTATATTGTCCAGAGGAAGATGCTGTATGGTCCAGAGGAAGACACTATATTATCCAGAGGAAGATGCTGTATGGTCCAGGGGAAGAGGCTATGTCCAGAGGAAGAAGTTATCTTGTAGAGAGTAAGAAACTATCTTGTCCAGAGTAGATCGCTATCTTGTGCAGAGTAAGACACTATCTTGTAGAGTAAGACACTATCTTGTCCAGTAAGACGCTATCCTGTCCAGAGTAAGAAGCTATCTTGTCCAGAGTAAGACACTATCTTGTAGAGATTAAGACGCCATCTTGTCCAGAGTAAGACACTATATTGTCCAGAGCAAGACATTATTTTGTCCAGTAAGACGTTATCTTGTTCAGAGTAAGAAGCTATCTTGTCCAGAGTAAGACACTATATTGTCCAGAGCAAGACGCTATCTTGTCCAGAGTAAGACACAATCTTGTAGAGAGTACGATGCTATCTTGTCCAGTAAGACGCTATCTTGGCCAGAGTAAGACGCTATATTGTCCAGAGTAAGACACTATATTGTCCAGAGCAAGACGCTATCTTGTCCAGAGTAAGACACAATCTTGTAGAGAGTACGATGCTATCTTGTCCAGTAAGACGCTATCTTGGCCAGAGTAAGACGCTATATTGTCCAGAGTAAGACACTATATTGTCCAGAGTAAGATGCTATCTTGTCTAGAGTAAGACACTATCTTGTCCAGAGTAAGACATTATCTTGTCCAGAGTAAGACGCTATCTTGTCCAGTAAGACTATATTGTGCAGAGTAAGACACTATCTTGTCCATTAAGACACCATATTGTCCAGAGTAAGAAACTATATTGTCCAGAGGAAGGCGCTATCTTGTCCAGAGTAAGATGCTATATTGTCCAGACTAAGACACTATCTTGGTCAGAGTAAGACACTATCTTGTCCAGAGTAAGACACTATCTTGTTCAGAGTAAGACACTATCTTGTAGACAGTAAGACACTATATTGTCCAGAGGAAGATGCTGTATGGTCCAGAGGAAGACGCTATCTTGTCCAGAGGAAGACACTATATTGTCCAGAGGAAGACGCTGTCTTGTAGAGAGGAAGACGCTATCTTGTCCGGAGGAAGACATTATATTGTCCAGAGGAAGACGCCGTCTTGTTCAGAGTAAGATGCTATCTTGTCCAATGGGAGGCACTATCTTGTCCAGAGGAAGAAGATATCATGTCCAGAGGAAGAAGTTATCTTGTAGAGAGTAATACACTATCTTGTCCAGGGCAAGACACTATCTGGTCCAGAGTAAGACACTATTGTCCTGAGTAAGACACTATATTGTCCAGAGTAAGACACTGTTGTCCAGAGTAAGACACTATCTTGTCCAGTAAGACACTATATTGTCCAGAGTAAGACACTATCTTGTCCAGTAAGACACTATATTGTCCAGAGTAAGACACTATATTGTCCAGAGTAAGACACTATATTGTCCAGAGTAAGACACTATATTGTGCAGTAAGACACTATATTGTCAAGAGTAAGAAGCTATCTTGTCCAGAGTAAGACACTATATTGTCCAGAGTAAGACACTATCTTGTCCAAAGTAAGACTATCTTGTGCAGTAAGACACTATCTTGTCCAGAGTAAGACACTATTGTCCAGAGTAAGACACAATATTGTCCAGAGTAAGACACTATATTGTCCAGAGTAAGATACTATCTTGTCCAGTAAGACACTATATTGTCCAGATTAAGACACTATATCGTCCCGAGTAAGACACTATATTGTCCAGAGTAAGACACTATTGTCCAGAGTAAGACACTATCTTGTCCAGAGTAAGACACTATATTGTCCAGAGTAAGACTATCTTGTGCAGTAAGACACTATATTGTCCAGAGTAAGAGGCTATCTTGTTCAGTAAGACACTATACTGTCCAGAGTAAGACACTATATTGTCCAGAGTAAGACACTATCTTGTCCAGAGTAAGACACTATATTGTCCAGAGTAAGACTATCTTGTGCATTAAGACACAATATTGTCCAGAGTAAGATGCTATCTTGTTCAGTAAGACACTATCTTGTCCAGAGTAAGACACTATCTTGTCCAGAGTAAGACACTATATTGTCCAGAGTAAGACACTATCTTGTCCAGTAAGACACTATATTGTCCAGAGTAAGACACTATCTTGTCCAGTAAGACACCATATTGTCCAGAGTAAGACACTATTGTCCAGAGTAAGATGTGGGCAATTACCTATCATCAGGAGCTTTGAATATGATTAACATACATATATTAGCTGTATATGTACCAAGTTATAACTTTGTGGCTCAATTCCTTCAACCTTAAATAAAGGTCGATATCTACCCTATTTTCCAGAAATCGAACCAACCAAAATGAAGTGTTAATTAACGTATCAACACTTTCAAACCAAAAATACATTGATTTATACATTGCACTATCAATTACCAATGCCTCAACCACAGGCATTCATATCTACATACCACATGCAATTAAACTTACTAAGAATATAAATAAATGCTTAGAAAAATCCACATGGTCGTGAATGCAAATATTACAAAAATGCTGGTAATTTCTGTTGAATCTGCGTGTAATTCTGCGATGAAAGTTTATAATATCGAGCACTGTCCTTGTAGTTCCGGATGGTAGGATTGTTTTAATATGAGTTATCATGGTTGAGATAAATGAATGCACAGTAACAGCGTCATGCTTTAGGCAATCTGAAATAATACAAATATTCAAACATTTTAATTCTCCCTCAGATCTGTAATATACCACAAATGGGTGAAGTGTACATAGTAGCTTGAGAGTTGTCCCAGTGGTGGCCCTGCACCGCGTCTTGAACAATGAAGCTGTAGTTTTCAGCGAAGTCCAACAAGACAACAGCCTCACTTGGAGCGAGATCTTCCTTCAGCTTGCTAATGTAACTGGATTGTGCTTTGGCTATGAAGTGGTGTTGACGAGGACGATCAAATGCATGACTGGCTATCTGTATGAATTCCTGAAGTGATACTGTTAAACTTACAAGCTTAGTAGTTCTCTCTGTGTGAACCCACTCTTTATATACAACATCATCATCAGAGTCAAAGTCGTGCGAGTTAAACAAATCTGGCAAGTAATCATGAATGGCATCTTTACCCGGACAGGATTCACAAAGATGGAGCATACAGTTGCGTTTTTCCGAGAATGTCCTTGTAGTCATTGTTTCCAGGAATGGCAGCTGTTATAAGTTTGACATTCTGGTGGTGCTCACAAACACAGACAGAATGCATACCAGACGCAGTAACTGGAATACACCATTTGGGTCTAAGTTCACAAAATTTTGAGAATCCAACCTTGACATCTGGAATATTCTTGGTGTACTCAAGGTAAAGTTCTTTGAGATTAACTAGTAGTAACCGTTTTTGCTTAAGCTCTTTGTTGTTCTCTACTCTAATTGTTACATACTCCTTTTTGCCAGGACACATGTGAGAATACTCATCAGACTGATAAAAGTCCACAATGCTTTCAATTACTGCATGAGAAAGGGTCCGCCCTTTCTTTGTATCTGGATCAGCTAAAATGCCCTTCTCCTTTTTCAACTGTCTAGCTCTTTTCATGGTATACTCTGTTACATAAAACTCCTGCATTGTTTTCTGTATTGTCCAACTTTCTGGTGTAATGGTCAATAATTGGATTTTTTCTTGTCTGGTGGCAATTTTGAGTTTGTCTTTCAGAAGAGCAACCAGTCTCTCAAGGTCTTTACAAGTTTCAGGGTCACTGTCATCTGTGGATTCAAATTCACTCATTGTTAGGTCGATTGCATGGGCACACTTACTTTTGACTGCTGTGTTAAGCTGTTTTACCTTCCTTTTGCCATAGGAGGACTTGTCGCATTTACTAACAGAAGTTTTAATGGGTGTACAGTCCAAAGACTCGGCAGTTTTGTTGAGGGAGGCAGCTGATATCTCTCCTGGTTGTTAATCTGTATCAGACATCTCAGATATTTCCGTATCATGTTGACTTCTAGCCGAATCTCTTTTATAACACTCAGGACAAGGTTTTTGACCAGGTTTCAAATTAAGCTGCGATGCAGTTTTTTCGTCAACAGCTCTCAATGACTCTGTCAGATATAAAGTAAAAAGACTGGTTTAAAATCAGATAAAATTTACCACTCAATGAAATCACCCTTAATATATTTGAAGTTGCTTGACTACTTTTGAAAATGATTTGAAAATTTTGAAATTGACTATATCATGCCGCTGGCCTAAGAATGCTAAATAGCAATGATTTCCCAGGCAAATCACATTAGTCTCTAATGGTGATAGGGTTATGGTAATTATACAAACATTTAGAAACAAAAATGTTAATTTAAAAAATAAACAAGAACGACAATCAGAGATTGCTAAAATCCATGCCCCAATCACCCGTAGGAAGGAAACTTAACACAACAGCATTTTCTTAATTGGTCAATCTGACCTTGACCTTTAACACCAAAATCAAAAGGGTTCTTAGAGACCCGAAGAGTAAGCTTCCATCCAAGTTCGGATAAAGTTGGCCAAATTGATCTTGAGTTATTGCATGGGAACGAAAGCTGACACACACACACACACGCATGCACACACACGCACGCATGCACACACACGCACGCACTCACGCACGCACGCACGCACGCACGCACGCACGCACGCACGCACGCCCGCACGCACGCACGCACGCACGCACACACACACACACACACACACACACACACACACACTGGACACGCTATGCATGGCTTATGGACCATCAGATTGATAAGTAAAAACAGGTAGTCGGATAATAAATATGATATAATTTGCAGACCAAACAGCATATTATTTTTTTGCAAATTTACCACTAGAATGACTGGCTAGGTAACCAAGCTAGTCGTCTTAGTGGTATTTTTTCAAAAAATATACTTTTTGACAACAAATTTGTGGGTTAAAGCAGAATGTGTGGGCAAACTATACGAGCGCTCCAAAAACTTACAAGTGTCCATTATAGAAAGGCTTATAAGACACTAAACTTACTTGTAATGCGCCTCTTATGGAAGGTAAATGGGTCAGAGCAATACTTCTGTAAGCTTTCATAGCGAGACAAATATATTTTTTCATAGTGGAGGCAAACTTCATCCTGGTCAGTAAAATATATTCCGCATCTCCATTGTAGTAATTGTCTATCTTCTTGTTTGAACTCAGACAGAGGAATAAGTCCTGTTTTTCTACAGCATGTCAATTTGTGACCGTCTTCATTCAAGCACATTCCTATTTTACAGAGTGATAAACTAGTTGACGCCACTTTGATGCTTTCACAACAAATAATAATCTCTGAATGGCAGATATCACTGGCTTAACCAAGTTCACTGTCTAAGTAAAGAAATTACACAACACATCCGCTCCCTAAATAGTCATGATGCAATACTGCAAGATATTACACTGTGCACAGGTGCTGGTGCTATATGTGCTGAGAGTTGCAAAATCCAGTATTATTTCTGTAAATTATCACATGCACTTTCATTCACTGTTCAAAGCAACTACAAAATTCATGAACTCAGAATATGAGACAATATATAGCTATGCAAAATATACATGCAATACATATATATTTATAAATTAAACTATTTTATGAGCAGCTGGCTCCTAACCTTTAAATCCTTTATTTATTGAATAAATTTCACCTAAGAGTCAAGTTAAAACAACCAATGCTTGTTCGGTAACCGTGTCGCGAACCCTGAAAATTGGGTTAAAACATGAAATTATTTGAGGTTGAAGGAATTGAGCCACAAAGTTATAACTTGGTACATCTACAGCTAATATATGTATGTTAATCATATTCAAAGCTCCTGATGATAGGTAATTGCCCACATGGTTAAACCATCCCTAATATGAAGGCCAAATTTTTGGATTTTTTGTTCTCATCTGTTATGTGGACACCTGCCACACTTTAATATTGTACCTGATTCACATAAGCTTTCTTCTACAGCAACACCTATATGTACATACTTCAAAACAACTTACATTTAGTGTTTGTGATAAAGAGTCAGGTAGTACTTGTTCACTGAAATCTGATAAAAATTGGTTTTGAATGGATAAACGCCCAACTTTAGAGTCCTCCACCTCTGGAACTGGCAGAGATATCCAGTAAATGCATTCAGTTCCAGACTCCTCATCCATCAATTAGGTGGCACAGCAAATTTCAGCTTAATATCTTCAATATTAAGAAAGTTATCAGTGTTTAAAAATCCTTCCAAACCACTCACTGGATTCGCGAGTGCAAAAAGAAAAGTGCCACGCCCCCTAAAATCAATCAACCATAACTTCAAAACTAATTGGAATTTTGCAATGAAATTTTGCATGCAGGCATCATTTCCATATATGTGCATCTGGGTGAAACTTAATAAAAATCAGAGATGGTCACTGGGGACCTCTAGGTGATTTGGCATGGAATGACCCAACTTGTCCAGTAAGACACTATATTGTCCAGAGTAAGACACTATATTGTCCAGAGTAAGACACTATTGTCCAGAGTAAGACACTATTGTCCAGTAAGACACTATATTGTCCAGAGTAAGACACTATATTGTCCAGAGTAAGACACTAGCTTGTCCAGAGTAAGACATTATATTATCCAGAGTAAGACTATCTTGTGCAGTAAGACACTATATTGTCCAGAGTAAGACGCTATCTTGTTCACTAAGACACTATTGTCCAGAGTAAGACACTATATTGTCCAGAGTAAGACACTATCTTGTCCAGAGTAAGACTATCCTGTGCAGTAAGACACTATCTTGTCCAGAGTAAGACACTATTTTGTCCAGAGTAAGACTATCTTGTGCAGTAAGACACTATATTGTACAGAGTAAGACGCTATCTTGTTCAGTAAGACACTATTGTCCAGAGTAAGACACTATCTTGTCCAGAGGAAGACACTATATTGTCCAGAGGAAGATGCTGTATGGTCCAGAGGAAGACGCTATCTTGTCCGGAGGAAGACACTATATTGTCTAGAGGAAGATGCTGTCTTGTAAAGAGGAAGATGCTGTCTTGTAAAGAGGAAGACGCTATCTTGTCCAGAGGAAGATGCTATCTTGTCCAGAGTAAGACACTATCTTGTAGAGTAAGACACTGTCTTGTAGAGAGTAAGAAACTATATTGTCCAGAGTAAAATGCTATATTATCCAGACTAAGACACTATCTTGTCTATGGTAAGATACTATTTTGTCCAGAGTAAGACATTATCTTGTAGAGAGTAAGACACTCTCTTCTAGAGAGTAAGACACTATATTGTCCAGAGGAAGGCGCTATCTTGTCCAGAGGAAGACGCTATCTTGTCCAGAGTAAGACACTATCTTGTAGAGTAAGAAGACACTATATTGTCCAGAGGAAGATGTTGTTGGTCCAGAGGAAGACGCTATCTTGTCCAGAGGAAGACACTATATTGCCCAGAGGAAGATGCTGTATGGTCCAGAGGAAGATGCTATCTGGTCCAGAGGAAGACGCTATCTTGGCCAGAGGAAGACGCTATATTGTCCAGAGGAAGACACTATATTGTCCAGTGGAAGACGTCTTGTTCAGAGGAAGACGCCGTCTTGTTCAGAGGAAGACGCTGTCTTGTTCAGAGGAAGACGCTGTCTTGTCCACAGGAAGACGCTATCTTGTCCAGCCCAACAATTAATGGTGCATATTCACACCTGAATGCTTGAAGATAAGATTGTTAAAATTATATATTTTTGGAGGCTTAAAGTGTATCCCTAGATACAATGAAGCGAAATAAATCTGAATATATGATGATCGCATTCCATATAAATTAATAATTTATTTTAGTTGCATTAGAGACATAACTAAAACAAGGGGCCTGTGTCGCTCACCTGGAGCACCATCAATTTTTGTCAAAATTGTTGGTGGCTGGTTTAGCAGTCTTTTAAATGAGTTGGTGGACATTTTTGCAAGTGCAATATGGCTGCCAAACAGACTATATTTTGATTGGCCCACGGCGCCCATGTTTTTTTGATGGATCAACTTCCCTTGCACAAATTTTAATGGCCCAAATTTTGGCGTGATCCCTTCAGGGGTTCTGAAGGAGTCATTTTCGTGAAAACCAGGTCATCCAAGATAGTCGTCGAACCATTTGGTATATCAAGTCCTCTTGAACAAACTTGGCTTACCTCGTGGCCTAGATGAAGATTCTGCAAGTGGTTTCGGAGAAGATTTATAAATACATTTCCTGAAATTGGCCGAAATCCAAAATGGCCGCTGGGAAAATTGGCTGATCGGGTTCATTTGAACAAACTTGGATCCTTATGCCTTAAGGATGCTTCCTGCCAAATATAATTGAACACGGCCTGGCAGTTCTCGAGAAGACATTTTAAATTTCCCATTGCTTAAGCTTTTGACGAGAAAATTGTGCATGCTGGCCGCCAAACCGTTTATCTGACAGTTTCGAAAATCGCAAATTTGAGCTCAGAATACCCAAAAACATATATAGAACCAATTTTGGCTTCAAAATCCATCAAATAAAAAAATCCAATATGTCCGCCAAACACGCTACATTTTGATTGGCCCACGGCGGACATGATTTTTGACAGAGCAACTTCCCTTGAACAAACTTTAATGGCCCTTAGTCCCTAATCATATCTCCCAAATTTTGGCCTGATCCATTCAGCGGTTCTGGAGAAGTCATTTTCAGGAAAACTAGGTCATCCAAGATGGCTGCTGAACCATTCGGTCAATCAAGTTGTCTTGATCAAACTTGGCTTACCTCTTTGCCTAGATGAGGTTTCATAAGTTTTGAATCGATTCCCCAAGCCATTTCGGAGAACATGGTTTTTAAAGACATTTCTAAAAATCAGCCAAAATCAAAGATGGCCACCGGCCAAACTGGCCAATCGGCTCCGCTTGAACAAAATGAAATTTCTACGCCATAAGGATGCTTCCTGCAAAATATAATTCAAATCGGCTCAGTAGTTCTCGAGAAGACATTTTAAATTTCCCATTGCTTTAGTATGCGAGCTTTTGGCGGGAAAATGATCCAAGATGGCTGCCATTTATCTGACAGTTTCGAAAATTGCAAATTTGAGATCAGAATACCCAAAAACCTATATAAAACGAATTTTGGCCTCAAAATCCATCAAATAAAAAATCCAATATGGCCGCCAAACACACATAATATTTTGATTGGTCCACCGCGGCCATGTTTTTTTTACCAATCAACTTCTCTTGAACAAATCTTAATCGCCCTTAGTTGCTAATTATATATCACAAATTTCGGCCTGACCGCTTCAGCCGGTTCTGAAGAAGAAGTCGTTTTTGTGAAAACTAGGTCATCCAAAATGGCCGCTGAACCATTTCGTCAATCACGTTCCCTTGAACAAACTTGATTCAGCGCTTACCATAGATCATATTTCGCGAGTTTTGAATTGATCCCTCAAATGGTTTGGGAGAAGAAGATTTTTAAAGACATTTCTAAAAATCACCCAAAATCCAAGATGGTCGCCAGCCAAATTGGCCGATCGGGTTCGTTTGAACAAACTTGAATCGCTATGCCTTTAAGGATGCTTCATGCCAAATATAATTGAAATCGGCCCAGCAGTTCTCGAGAAGATATTTTTAATTTCCCATTGCTTTAGTATGGGAGCTTTTGGCGGGAAAATGATCCAAGATGGCCACCAAACCGTTTATCTGACAGTTTCGAAAATTGAGATCAGAATACCCAAAAACCTATATAAACCCAATTTCGGCCTCAAAATCCATCAAATAAAAAACCACAATATGGCCACCAAACATGCTATATTTTGATTGTCCCACGGCGGATATGTTTTTTGACGGATCAACTTCTCTTGAACAAACTTTAATGGCCCTTAGGCCCTAATCATATCTGCTAAATTTCGGCCCGATCCCTTCAGCGCTTCTGGAGAATAAGTAATTTTCACTACAATTATGTCAACCAAGATGGCCACCGAACAATTTGACCAATCAAGTTCCCTTGCCATAAATCATATTTCATGAGGTTTGCATCAATCCCCCAAGCTGTTTGAGATTTTTAGACGTGTTCTAAAATCGGCCTAAATCCAAGATGGCCACCGGACAAATTGGCCGATCGGGTTCATTGGAACAACTTTAGATCTCTATGCCCTATGAATGCTTCCTCCCAAATATAATTGTAATCGGCCCAGTGGTTCTTGAGAAGAGGTCGTTTAAAGAATTCCCCATTGCTTTACTATTGGCCCATTGCTTTACTATGGGAGCCTTTGGCGGGAAAACAAAACAAGATGGCAGCCAAAGCGTTTATCCGAAAGTCTCGAAAGTGGCATATTTGAACTCGTCACACTGATAAGCATATATAAAGCAATTTTCGCCATCAAAATACATCAAATACAAAAAAGCCAATATGACCTAGAAACGCTGAATTTTGATTGGTTGATGGCGGCCATGTTTTTTAACGAACAAACTTCCCTTGAACAAACTTGAAAGGCGCTTGGTCCCCAAGCATATTTACAAAATTTCAGCTCTATCCCTTCAGCGGTCCGGGAGAAGTTTTCGCGAAAACTAGGTCATCCAAGATGGCCGCCAAGCAAATCGGCCAATCAGGTTGGCTTGAACAAACTTGGGTCTACCGCTGCCACAGATGATGTGTTATGAGGTTTGAATCAATTCCTCCAGCGGATTCGGAGAAGATTTTTTAGTGTTTCTAAAAATCAGCCATTTTGGCCGACGGCCATCTTGGATTTTGACCGATCCGCTTCGTTTGAACAAACTTAGATCTCTATGCCCTATGAATGCTTCCTCCAAAATATAATTGAAATTGGCCCAGTGGTTCTTGAGAAGAAGTCATTTAAAGAATTCCCCATTGCTTTACTATGGGACCCGATGGCGGGAAAACAAACCAAGATGGCAGCCAAACCGTTTATCCGATAGTCTTGAAAGTGGCATATTTGAACTCGTCACACTGATAAGCATATATAAAGCAATTTTCGCCATCAAAATACATCAAATACAAAAAAGCCAATATGACCAACAAACGCTAAATTTTTATTGGTTGATGGCGGCCATGTTTTTAACGTACGAACTTCCCTTGAACAAACTTGAATGGACCTTGGTCCCTAAGCATATTTACCAAATTTCAGACCTATCCCTTCAGCGGTTCGGGAGAAGTCATTTTCGCGAAAACTAGGTCATCCAAGATGGCTGCCAGGCAAATAGGCCAATCAGGTTGCCTTGAACAAACTTGGGTCTACCGTTGCAATAGATGATGTGTTATGAGTTTTGAATCAATTCCTCCAGCGGTCTCGGGGAAGATTTTTTAAAGGGTTTTTAAAAATTGGCTATTTTGGCCGCCGGCCATCTTGGATTTTGGCCGATCGGCTTCATTTGAACAAACTTGAATCTCTATGCCCTAGGGATGCTTCCTGCCAAATATAATTGAAATCAGACCAGTGGTTCTTGAGAATAAGTCGTTTTAAAGGAAAAGTTGACGGACGGACGATGGATGGTCGCCACGACATAAGCTCACTTGGCCTTTCAGGCCAGGTGAGCTAAAAATATAATAATGAATACGAAATGGAATTATCATATGTTAAGATTTCTTTCATTTCAATACATCTAGTCACACACTTTAAGCCTCTAAAAGCACACAATTTTAAGAATTTTATTTTTCAGGCATTCTGATGTGAATATGCACCTTTAAAGGTCACACCAAAATGCTTGAAAATGAAATTGTTGAAATTATATACTTTTAGAGGCTTAAAGTGTGTACATCAATGTACTGAAATGAAATAAATCTTAACATATGATGATTACATTCCATATAAATAAGTTTTGTAGGTTTAGTTGTGAATTTGAATTAGGGACCCGTGCCTCTAATTCAGTTTGTCAACCTAAAAAAATTATATTAATTTATACATAATGAAATCATCATATGCTAAGATTTATTTCATTTCATTCCATCTAGACACACAATGTAAGCCTCTAAAAGTATATAATTTTAACAATTTTATTTTCAACCATTCTGCTGTGAATATGCATCTTTAACCATCATCACATTTGTTCAAGAACATTTCAATTTTCTCACAGTTTGTTCTCTAACCTGACTCTGTAATAGTTAGGTTGTTATCGGTCAAGCTGACCAGCGGCTTGTATACTGGACTTGAGAAATATCCATATGCAGAGCAAGACTTGAGAGATATCCATATGCAGAGCAAGACTTGAGAGATATCCATATGCAGAGCAAGACTTGAGAGATATCCATATGCAGAGCAAGACTATTTTTTGAAAAAATACCACTGGAATAACTGACTCAATAATCTAGCCAGGTATTCTGGTGGTAAATTTTTAAAAGCTGTTTTCTTGCCCCGCAAATATTCCGCAGGCCCACTGAAGACCGGCTTAGTGCAGCGTGATCATGACAGGGTTACACCATTGCATAGACATGTACATGTATTATTGTATTTATGAATCAAGCGGTTAGTACACCATAAGCAACGTATTACTACGCCCATTGTTGCTTAGCAACGATGATGTAACAATCTGCTTCTAACACTATTTTGTTAATCCGTTAACACTTAAATTTGTTCATTTGCAGACTACGAGAACTATTTTTGAAAATTGACCATGGGAATCACTGGCTTGGTTATCGAGCCAGTCATTCCAGTGGTACATTTTCAAAAATAGTCTTCTCTTGGTCAGCAAATTGACATTTCTCAAGACCACTGAAGAAGGCATTTTTGGCTGACTTGATGGTTAAAGGGTCAAGATCTTTTAAAATGGAATATCTTGATACGTGTCAAGTGTGAATCACTCACATATTTTAAATGATCAGTTACAATAATTTTGAATCTGAAATACTAAGATTGTTTGTCACTATATTTTCTTGCAGTATATTTTGTCAATACACTCAGTACCACTGTAACGATAACGAAATATATCATGCACATTGGCAGGAAAATGACTACACGCAGAATCAAGCGGAAAATTGTAGAAATACACATGTATATGAGACAAACAGCATCTCAAACTCTTTGCTATTTCATATCTAATGGAGGAATCCAGTTTGTAAGTCAATCATATGATGCGATAATCAAATACATCACACACAGCCAGATATGATAATTAATTACGTCATGAATGACATAATTTAGTCCATCATAAATGCTTAATAGTCCATCAAGTTGTACGACTTGTATGTTTTTACTATTTCACAAAGATTCTCTTGAATATTTTGAAACTAATTTGACTACGGGCTGTTGCTTCCATAGGCACCAACAGCACCCAGTCAAATTAGTTTTTAAAATATTCAACAGTTTACCTGTATTGTTTTCATGAAATTGATATTCGGAGCTCAGGATTTGATCGATCCCAATATGGACAAAGATTGGGTGTGGCAGAGCTAAAACTGGATTCCTCCATACATCATGCTCTAACACAGATCTCACTAAACTCCTGTGATAACTCTCACAGAAAATGACAACAATTTTAAGATGTGTTATATAGCTCACATCCAGGGATGGGGCCAACTCCATTTTATCAATTCCACTTCCAATTCCGCCTCAATTAATTTTATCAATTCCAATTCCATTTCAACATCAATTCATTTTATCAATTCCAATTCCATTTCAACATCAATTCATTTTATCAATTCCAAATCCATTTCAACATCAATTCATTTGATCAATTCCAATTCCACCCAGACAAGTTCAATTCCAATTCTTCAATTCCAAGTCCAATTCCACAGAAATAGATTTACTTCAGAGATCAATAATGTTGTTCTCCGAAGTTATAATTGTGCTCCATAAAGGGCTAGAGATAACGTGGACACGAAAATGTGAAATTTGTCATTAGTATATGTCCATTTGCAGGTTAAGAGAGGACTGTTTTTAAAAATGCACCACTGCGATGACTGGGTCACTCATCAAGCCAATCATTCCTGTGGTAAATTGTCAAAAATAGTTCTTATCCTGCAAACAGGCATTTATCACATCCATCTCACCTGTTCTTGGTCTGTGTCTGATTGCAAAGATCTTAGTCCCACAATAATGGAATAGAAACTCGTGTGGCGAAATAACCGGTCCTGATGACAGCGGGCGCTGTAATAAGGGGAGAATACTCCGACCATCAATTTGATGATTGGAAGGTAGTGAAGTACCGACAATCTGTGAAATGGTTGGCAGAAAGTCCATGAGGCATGTTGGTTCATGAAGGGACGAGTGTGCGGAGATGACACCAGGCCATCTAATCAGTGTAGGAACACGAATACCACCATCCACAGCACCATGAGTTTTACCACCTGTGCAAGAAACATGAGCATTACACATATTCATATTTAACACTAACACTCAAATGTATTCAAGGAAATTTAGATATCTGCTCACTGAATGCCAATTTCCAGGCGAAGAGAACACAATTTTTGAAAATTTACCACTGGAATGACTGGCTCGGTTATCAAACCAGTCATTACAGTAGAAAAATTTCAAAAAATGTATTCTCTTGGTCTGTAAATGGACATTCCACAAGCCTATAAGAGGCCGGTTTTGGCCGGCCTGACAATTAATGGTTAACCCTTTAACAGTCAAATATAATCAAGAACACTTCAATGTTCTCATAGAAAATGTCTATTTGTAGATCAAAAGATTATTTTGGATAATTTAACACTGGAATGACTGGCTCGTTTATCAAGCCAGTCATTTTATGGGTAAATCTTCGAAAATATTCTCTTGGTCTGCAAATAAACATTTTTGAAGACCAGTGCAGAAATAGTTTTTGGTGTATTTTAGTGTTAAATGGTAAACACATTAAATGATGCAATACAGAATTCATCAAAATAAAAACAGATTATGCTATATAGGCAGTGCAGCTGATAATTAACCTTTCCAGAGTGCCCACGCATCATATGACGTCATAATGAACTACAATGACATCAAAATGAATGACGTCGATAAGTACGTCACGAACTCATATTTGAAGACGGTCTATACGTTGTTGTAAAAATTGTTTGCTTTTACTATTTAATAAATATTCTGTTGAATATTTTGAAACTAATTTGACTGGGCGCTGTTGCTGCCATAGGCAGCAACAGCACCCAGTCAAATTAGTTACAAAATATTCAACAGCTTCCCTGTATAGTTTTCAGGAAATTGATAGCTAGGGCATTTGGGGATCGATCAATCCCAACACGGCGAGGTGTGTGTGGAGCTTAGCTAGTGATGGGCTAGTGATGTTCTTAACATGCGCTTAATATGCCACTTTTGAACTTAGATCAAAATGTGTTTACTTGTAGTCAGAATCAGAATATTTTATTAGTTATCTGTTTATTGCGGCACATTAGTGTTAATGGACCGTTCCATTTTTAGCTATGGCATAGCTAAAAATGGAACGGTCCATTAACACTAATGTGCCGCAATAAACAGATAACTAATAAAATATTCTGATTCTGACTACAAGTAAACACATTTTGATCTAAGTTCAAAAGTGGCATATTAAGCGCATGTTAAGAACATTTCTCTCTCGGTATGAATAATTATACATGTTAATGTTATTGTTAAATTCATTTAGACTGAACAATCCTGAAAGATACGTGTATGATGAAGTGCAGTTAAACACAAACTAGATGGACTTTAGTGCTTATTTTTCCCGCTTATCACGATCATGTTTGCCCTATTGGGAGCCAGTAGATCTAAAGACAGGAGAGGACATTGCATAAATCTGCTAAGCGTGCCGCAAGGTGGCGTCAAGAAAACAGAACTCGGTACACTCAGATCAAGAATGGACCTGAGGAAGCTAAAGATTTCGGCTGAGGACAAGAGACAGTGGGCAAAAGTGAAGGACGACTGATTAAAGCTGTAGGATGTTTCTACAGGTACAGCCGCAGAATACAGGTACAGCCGCAGAATACAGGTACAGCCGCAGAATACAGGTACAGCCGCAGAATACAGGTACAGCCGCAGAATACAGGTACAGCCGCAGAATACAGGTACAGCCGCAGAATACAGGTACAGCCGCAGAATACAGGTACAGCCGCAGAATACAGGTACAGCCGCAGAATACAGGTACAGCCGCAGAATACAGGTACAGCCGCAGAATACAGGTACAGCCGCAGAATACAGGTACAGCCGCAGAATACAGGTACAGCCGCAGAATACAGGTACAGCCGCAGAATACAGGTACAGCCGCAGAATACAGGTACAGCCGCAGAATACAGGTACAGCCGCAGAATACAGGTACAGCCGCAGAATACAGGTACAGCCGCAGAATACAGGTACAGCCGCAGAATACAGGTACAGCCGCAGAATACAGGTACAGCCGCAGAATACAGGTACAGCCGCAGAATACAGGTACAGCCGCAGAATACAGGTACAGCCGCAGAATACAGGTACAGCCGCAGAATACAGGTACAGCCGCAGAATACAGGTACAGCCGCAGAATACAGGTACAGCCGCAGAATACAGGTACAGCCGCAGAATACAGTAAACATATGTAGACATCGTGTGTGGTAGTGTCACGAAATAAGGATTTCTTAAAATAGTATACCCCCTTGATGAATCAAATGTCTACTGAAAAACTGTAACATTCTTCTAATTCAGATATAAACTAAGCCCAAACCACATAACAATATGTAAACAATTTGAAAATCACTTTCTTTATGATGGAGTCTGGATGAAATGATATCATAAAACAACTCTGCAAAGTTTTATTGACATCGCACACGTCCTTGATGAAATAAATGTTCATTGAAAAAAACTGTAACATTTAGATAATTCTTGGGGCTAAGTCCAAAACCACGCAAAAATATGGAAAAAATGTGCAAATCATTTCAATTATGATGGGGACTAGATGCAATGATGGCATAGAGCAAATCTGTAAACTGTTATTAAGATTGGACAAGTTCTTGATGAATTAAATATCCGATGAAAACCTAACATTGACCTAATTCTTGCTGAATGCCATTTAGATCACTATGTTGAGATCCTCAGCTTAGCTATAGCTCGACAATTACTTCCCTTAAGATGCAGACTGGATGCAATGATAGCATAAAATAATTCTGTAGTTTTATTTAGATCTGATAAATCCTTGATGAATTAAATGCACATTCAAAAACATTCTTCTAATTCTTTGTGAAATACAGACTAAGTCCCAACCTTGTAAATGTCCCGTATTTCGGCCTATGCTCTAATATAAGCCCACACCTAACTTTGACTCAGATTCTTAGATCTCACCCACCTATTAGATTATATGTTCATGATGTAATAAGGTTTATTCCACACTTTTGTGCTCACAATACATGTAAAACAGTCTTGGGTGATAAATACCTTCCTTATAAAAATATTTTAAGACCAATTTTTTAACCAACCAAGCGGTTCATTTTTCGTGGCCATTTTGTAATGTAAGCGATCAACATAAAATGATCCAAAATGAATTCAGATGTAAGACAAAAATAGCTTGAATGCCAAAGAATTAAAATGAGGTATGGCCGGTAGCAAAATAAACCTCTTTGGCACATATTGACGTGTTCTCATGAGATCTCATACAGTAATGGGAGTTTGAGACAGAGAAGGATAGATCACATTAATCTATAACCCTTCCTTCTCTGAAACCACTCATATCAACGTGGAATAAGTTATCAAATGGGCACGCATTATTCGGATCGGATCTAAAGTACTCACTCTAAATATTGTTGATATTTCTAAATTTGATTTAACCATAGCAGATTCCTAATATCACATGACTTAGGTATGTTTTCGAGATATTTTATGTCAAATTCAGGATATAATTTTGATGTAATATATGATCTCTATTAAAGGATAGCAATATTGTAACTGTAACAGCTGGGCAACTCCAAAGGCAGCTCTAGACAAACTTGATGCTTGCCACCGCAAACACCTACGCCCCATCACTGGACACTGATGGCCAGACAGCATAGTTTCCAATGATGCACTATACAAAATGTGTAACACACTGTCTGTAAAAGTCGCTCAGCAAAAAAGGTCCATGTTTGGCCATGTGCTAGGGATGCAACAAGACACACCAGCACAGAGAGGCTTAGAATACGCCCTACTCGGAGCCAGCAAATACAAAGCCAGGAGAGGACGTCATTGCATAAATCTGCTAAGCGTGCTACGAGGTGACCTCAAGATAGCAGGACTCGGTACACTCAAGTCAAGAATGGACCTGAGGAAGCTAATGTAGACTGTATGGTATAGACTAAATTTCTAAAGTTTTATTGAGATCGGATAAGCCCTTGATGAAATAAATGTACATTCAAAAACATTTATATGCATGTCATATGAATGGCTATGTCGAGCTATCCTGTGCTTCACATAGACGCCTAAGTAAGAATGCAACTAAGCTTATAAGTTCCAATACGGTAAAGTAATTCTGAAATATAAGCTGAGATATTTTACAAAACTGTAACATTGACAATCGCACCACTGAGCAAGTCATACCTATGCACGTATCTCTTTCTGAATCACACGCAAAACAAACATAAATGAACCCTTTAACTGATGAATTCCCTGTATCTCATTTTCAAGACAACCTTACAGGAAAACTTGAATATTTTGCAATTAATTTGAATGGAAGCCATCATTGCCATAGGCAGCAATGTCTTCCAGTCAAATTAATTAAAAAAAATTCAACAGAATCAGTTTTTATGTTGTAAAGAATTTATAGTTTCAGGGATTTGTCATTGAAAGGGTTAATACTGATAGAGTATAAATGACAAATTCTTTATGATGTGAGGAATAATATATTATGTGAATAAAACTAATTTGATTGGGAGCTGTTACTGCCTATAGTTCTAGTCAATAATTAGTCTTTAAAAAGCTTTATCATATTTCCTGCATAGGGTAGTTGTCTTGAAATTGAGACAGAAGAATATAGAAGGTTAAATGGTTAAGATGGATACCTTTATAAATGCCATTATATCCACCAGCGACTCGTCCTTGTGCATCACGCTCTTCAAGATGTGCGCCATTGTCAGAGGTGAAGTACACAAATGTGTTGTTATGGAAACCAAGGTGATCTAACGAATCTAAAATCTGTCCTACTCCCCAGTCCAGTTCTTCAACAGCATCACCATAGATACCATGTTGGCTCTGCCCAGAAAACGACTTGGCTGTCATCAGGATCGAGTGTACATGCGTCCATGATACAAACAAGAGAAATGGCTGATCGTTTGAGCGATGTTCCAGGAAGGCTACTCCTTCTTGCGCAAACCGTCTCGTTAACGTCTCCACCCTTATTGGCTGTTCAACAATGTCATAGTTCCTCATAAGTATACTGTTGATTAGCTTAATATTTTTAGTAAACACAATTAAAAAGGCTGGTATCAAAATAAATATTAACGTTAGCATAAAAGTACATTTATGACTTAAAATTCCTTGTTTATAGAAAAATAAATTAAGAAAAATACCAATAGGTATTGAATTAAAAAGCAGCGGATAAATAAATGGAAGTTTCGCTGTTACAACCGAGTCATTGTCATCACCAAAATCTTTCAAATTGGTCAGTGGAAGCCCATAGAAATAATCAAAGCCATGCTTCAAAGGATGATGGCAGAAGTCTGTTTGTGAAGAACAGCTAAAACCCAAATGCCATTTACCTGCCGAATGAAAGACAGAGGATCAATTTAAACACTTTAACCCTTGAATTTGTTCAGGAAAAGTTCAACTTTCTCACAGGAAATGTCCATTTGCAGACCAAGAGAAGACTATTTTTGAATATTTGCCACTGGAATAACTGGCTCGGTTATCGAGCCAGTCATTCCAGTGGCAAATTTTCAACAATAGTCTTCTCTTGGTCTGCAAATGGACATTTCTCAAGACCACTACAGAAACCTTTGGTCTGATATGAATGTTTAAAGGGTTAACGGTCAAGCCAGCCCAAACCAGCCTCTGCGGTAATCTTGTCCAGCTACAGATAAAGGAGTATTTTATGAAAATTTACCACTGGAATGACTGGCTCGATAATCAAAAAACTCTTCTCTTTACCTGTAGATGGACATTCAATAAGGTAATATTTTGACTTTCTTCACCAAATTTGACCATTAAAGGATTAAGCCCTGATATTGAAGAGCAATATATGACAATGGAGCTTTCCAGTTTTACATGTAGCTATGCCCCACCCATCTCTAACTAAGCTCCACCCACACCTTGCTTGTGTTGGGATCGATCAATCTCTGAACCTCCTGACTATCAATTTCCAGAAAACTATACAGGCAAGGTGTTGAATATTTTGAAACTAATTTGACTGGGTGCTGTCAAATTAGTTTCAAAATATTCCACAGCATGTTTCTTAAATAGCAAAAACATACAATTCGTAGAATGTGTCAGACTATTAAGCGTTAAAGACGGGAATAATCTAACCATTCATGATGTCATGTTTATGACATCATCATACACGTCGCATAGTTGATTATGATGTCAGCATACACGTCACATAGTTGATTATGACATCATATGATTGAGTGGAATATATGATAATTGTTATGTATGTCTAAACTAAGGTACATTGTAGGCTCAACAGCGTTGAATTAATTTAGTTTCAAAATATCCACCAGCATGTGTGTGCTTGTTTTGAAATCTAGATAGTCTTTCAAAGCGTTAACTTTTCCATGGCTTATCAGGGTTCCAACACGTTTTTGAAAATTGAATTCAAGGTCCTTTCAATGTTTCTTAAGGTCAACAAAAAGAAAGTTCAAGGACTTTTTGTACGGTATAGCCTCCATTACAATCCCTACTTAGTCATTTGTTCTTCCAACATAATTATTTATCATCACAATTTATTATTTTAGAAACAGATTGCACTAAATTCTGAATAACAGATCCTGATATTAAAGCACTTATTATATAAATGTATATATGTTTTCCTGGTCTGCCATAGCCAGGGAAGGGGGATAATGACAAATTCAAGGGGTTTTCAAGGAAATCTTCAATTCTGGCTAAATTCAAGGACTTTCAAGGCCTTTAAAATGCAATCTAATTTTTTCAATGCATTTCAAGGTCGTGGGACGCCTGCTCACCACTAGCAAATGTACTGATAATTCCACACTTTCCAGACCATGATCATACATTCTCACATTTCTTCCAATGGCTTCCAGTCATATTAATTTCAAAATATTAAACAGAATATGCTATACATCACGAATCTACATATTCAGGGATTTGTTGTTGAAAGAGTTATAAGTATCACTTTCAACTCATTAGAAAGCTCATATAAGGGTCATTCCATGTCAATTCAACAAGTAGTCCCCACCTGAGCATCTGAGAATTTCCTAATATTTTGTTCCCATCTAGTGTATTTTAGGAAAGAATGCAAAGTTTTAGCCTTCAGTTGTGAATAGTTTTCAATATATAGTGATTTGAACACCATAGGGATTGACAAAAATTGTAGTGAATTTTTGCACATGTTGTTTTTGCAGCCAACTTTAAGTCCCGATATCTTTTTAACTATACATCCTAGCCATCTGAAATTTTTACCACTAATTTATTGTTATGGGTCCTACTGAAAAATGCAAAGGACATACAATGGCGTGCTAATTCTTAATTTAGTACACTGACAAAAATAGTGATTCATATGATATAGATAAGTGCTGACATTCATGATGCAAATCAGCTTACTACCAGCATAACCTTGGTTGGCTGTTCTCCAATCAAAATACAAAAAGTGAGTCAAAGAGATATGGTAGGCTATGGCAAACGTAAGCTAGTCCAAGCAGAGAGCGCCATGAAACATTAGCTTGAAAAAAAATCTGAATATTCAACCAGACCTATTCATAAAGACGCCAGTTTGTCATCAATGTTTAGATCTCAATGAACTTGTTTCAAGCATGAAGTAAAGATTTTGTGTGTCAAACAGGCAAAAACAAATCCAAATATTGACAATGGCGCCACCCAGTTGGTCAATTGAGTGTCAAAATATGTGGTTAGGAAAGCACGAGAGCTGAAACGTCTGCTATTAACCAATCTGAATGAATTATATGTTGAATTTCTAAAAGCAGAAAAATGAATCCTACAAAATAGGGTTTTCTAAGTTTTGTGGACGCAGTCCACCATGGTGTATTACTGTTGGAGCCAAAGGAACCCATTCCGTATGTGTCTGTGAAATCCACCAGAATGTGATATTTCTGTTAGCTGCAGTCAGTGAACTTAAGTTAGATTATACATCATTAATGTCACCTCTTGTTTGTGACATTCATTCCAGGGACTGTGTGATCTATGCCATGGAAAAGATGCCATGTATACATATATACAAACACTTGTCAAAGATTAACTTGAAATGGATGACAATGATGTAATCACTTTCAAGCAGTGGGTTTATACTGATCGAACTACAATTGTTACTAGACAGGAAGGTGTGCTAGACTTTATCCAGATACTGTCTGAACAACTTGATAAGCTGACAACACATCACTACATATTGAAAGCTCAAGCTGCATATCTTACCAACTGCAAAGAAACCTTAGATGATAGTACGATGTTAGTTTTAGACTTTGCAGAAAACTACTACTTTTTGATTCAGGATTCAATCCAAGGATTTTATTGGGATAATAAGCTAGCAACACTGCACCCCTTTGCAGCTTATTACTCAGAATGGCACCCTGTGTAAGGCTTTGTCTCTGTGTGTAATTAGTGATTGTATGCACCATGACACAATAAGTGTGTATGAAAGATGCTTTCATCAATGTGGTTATAAACTACTTAAAAGAAATGCTACCTCACGTTAGGCATGTAAAGTACTTCAGTGATGGGTGTGGAGGCCCGTATAGGAACTATAAGAATTTGCTTTATTCCAATCAATTCTAGTGAATTACTGATCCGTAGAATCTCAGCAGATGAAAACTGCACTGGTACAAAGGTGAATGTTTCAGGTACAGATGTTGTAGAACTTTTGTTATCCAAGTTTCAACCAGGCGAGTATGTTGCTGCCATTTATGATCAGAATTGGTATCTTGGAAAACTTTGTTGAATTATCAGATGAGAACCAGGATCGTCTTGTAAACTTCATGCAACTGTTATGTAGGTTTCTTGGTTAAGCCTATAGTGACGGGATGGCTTTCTTATGCTGATGGGGATTCAGCTCTCTAACTCCACGGGGTTCTTATAAATAAATGAGAGAAGTCAATTTCCAAATCTTGTAAAATAATAAGTACGTCTTTACTGTTTCAAGCCAAAATTCAATATGACAATTTTGGCTGGTAGTTTACATTCTCTCACTATCACCCTGGTAACTACTCAAACATGACAGGTTCAGACATAACCCAGAGACTTGGATATTTTGTGTTCTAAATTAGGTGTGGGATGGGTGGGTCTGCTGGGTGGGTCTGTTGCTGGTAAGTTAACTATAATCCAGTTGTGTATTTGCTAATCAGGGTGTGGCGTGTGAACAATAGGGGATAATATCTGAGTTCTAGAAATATTAAATAAGAGGTGGGTGGGTGGGTGGTGGGTCATGGCACGGCTGGACAGTGGAGTTGGCCATTTTGTGTCATAAGTCACTCAGGTGTGAAAAATCAGTACTTCTGAGTTCTGATTTGGTTTTAACTAATAATATGGAATAATTAACTGTACTGATTCAGATATGCCCACCCCATGGTCATAGTTAAAGGTTAGCTGACATCTACCATAAGATTATTAACCTATTTCATTCAAAATAATTGTTACTTTTAGTTCTTATCCAAATGCATCAGAATTCTGTTGATTATTTTGCAAACCACCAGACTGAAAGTTATCTTAGTTAGACTGCCACAACTTTAAGTCATATTATTTCCAAAACAACCAACAGGCTTATCATTCATAGGTTCATGTTTCTGGCACCTCAGAATAAAATGGTTAATGTATTTGTCAGCTAAAATCTGCAGGGGTAACTTAGGTGACCTATTCCTTAAGAGAACCACCTGTCTATAATGACCACTTTCTTTCAGGTCCATTTCCTATATAGCTGGCTACACTATATACCCTTCAGATGTAGCGAGGCTAATTTCCAACTATCTTAAAGCACCGAGGGCGATTAGATGGGCGGCAATGGCTCTGCTACACTTCAGAAATTGCTAGGATGAGGTGGCAGGTGAAAATGGGTAAAGACACTTCAATAGTATTCAACAAGACGGTTCTTCAAATAATAAATGACTTCAACTTTTAATAATTTTAAATTGACTCTATACACAAACTGATGTTGATACAAAATTTCTATACAAACTAAGAACGCTATATCTATCTACTATTCTGCCTTAAATCTCTGTCTACTATCTATCTATCTATCTATCTCTAGCTCTGACTCTCACTGTTTCTCTCACTCACTCTATCTGTCTCATATACAAATTCATTCACATTTTATAGCTAGTAGTCATTAGAGTCAACAAAAAGGTAGTCAAGAGACATGTTCAAAATAAGGTCAGAACATGTCTAAAATCATTAATAATTTGTTTAGTATTTGTGAATACAGGATTTATGCAATTCTATAAAATAAATATAATTAACCACTTTCATTCTGTATGCCTTGACAGTATTTTACTGACAAAATCAGAAAATCCAGACGACTATTTTGAAGACAATCAAAGCGAAAGTTGTTTCTGCTTGAGGCAGCAACAACTTTCAGTCAAATTATTCCAAAATAATATGCAGGTTTCTTATGGCAATGTCTTGAAATATGTTTGTGGGAATTTAGAATGAAAATGGTTATCAGATTATGAACATGTATTTTCAGATGTATGTTATTATATATAAAAGTTTATTATATACATGTCTTGGAATACTGTGATTTATTATGTCCACACTGCAGGCTGGGTGGCTTTAATTGTCCTGGCTATTAATTGGGCTATTGTCCTCTGTCCACTATACTCCTAGAATCGTCACGCTTGATTTCATATGATTCAGCTGGCCATGATTAGGAACATTCTAATTTATGCTGGATAAAATCAGTAATATATAATTTCACACAGAATTACTTATACCTGGCCTAATAGCACCATGACATACTCTACCAACTTAAAAAATGGACCTGCCCTCAGGTCCAAGATAAAAAAATTAAATAGTGGTATATAGATGGAACGGAATTAATTAGATGGTGTAGTAGAATATTCCTGATAGGCACATGAAAATTTTATGTAGCTCATGGGTGAAACCTACCATGGCTAAAAACACAACTAACTATATATTTCACACTTAATTTCTTCTCTGGTACTGATTTCGTTGCCTCTTTAATCTCTTAATTTCAGCCTCCATTTCGATACGCCGCTCTACACATCGCTGATTATCGGCCGCATATGTCTCATACCTTTCCTCAAAATAGTTGCGCTCATCCTGCAGTTGTGCCATCTTCTTTTGGAGTTGCTTCGACTCTGTCTCCCAGCACGAATTCACACTAAGGGTATTTTGTTTCTTCAATGTTTCTAGCTCATCCAGAATGGCATTATACTGCGTAACATGAAAATTATTATCATGCCACAACGCACTGAAATCTTGTGTATGTTGTTCACTCTCATCATTAAGTCTCTTGTTTTCTTCCCGACCATTAGTTAATTGTTGTCTAGTATCATTAAGTTCTTTTCTAAGTTTTTCTAACTCACCCTCTATTTTGGAAACACTGTTTATTGAGATGCTATTGTCTGCTCTAATGTTGTTGATCTGCTCGTTTAGTTTGGTACATTCAGCTTTTAATGATTGAGTTTCAACACTGGTCTCTTCAAGTCTTGTTTTAAGATTTTCATATTCCTGACTAATGGAAGCTTTCTCTTGTTCACATTTACTTAGTTGTTCCCGAACACTGGTGACTCTGTCTAGCACTGATAAAACTTTCATGCTGTGAACGATCTTGTCTTCCTCCATCCTGTTCATCACAGCACAAAGTTTTCTCTCCAATTTAAGCTCTCTTTCACCCGCACTCACAATTTCTGGATCTAGAGCTGCCTGGTTGATCGTAGCAAATGGCAGCTCTTGTGCTAAAGACAGCACTTCTGGTACAGTGTTTTCAACTACTCTATTGATAATCTCAGGCTGTCTCTTGGTTATCTGTCTATATCTGTTTATCTGGCAAGGTTTCTGTTCCTTGCTTCTACCTGCAGTATTGTGCGAAACATATGTGCGAACATTAGCACACATAAATGAAAAATGTACGAAATGTCTACAAGAAAAGCAACGAACAAATCTTGCTTTACAACTCGAGAGATGAGTATGATGAAATAACTCACCACACTGATAGCACTGATGATTTTGATGGTGATGCTGATGATGACGTAATCGCTCACTTACCCATGGCTGCTGCTGCTGGAAAGATTGCTGCCATGGTTGATGTTGACAAACTGTGTGGTAATTCCGTCTTCTTTGTCTATTGACTGGTCTTCGCAATGGTACACATTGACTCATCCTAGCACGTTCTTTAGCATGACTTATCTCACCGGGATCGTGTATGTAGGCAATACGACTAACCTTGGAAACTCTACCAGATGTAGCGACGCTAATTTCCACCTATCTCGAAACACGGGGGATTAGCTTGGTGGCAATCATGGCTCTGCTACACTTCAGAAATTGCCAGGGTGAGGTGGCAGGCAAAAATCGGTGAAGAGACTTCAATAATATTCAACAAGACGGTTCTTCAAATAATAAATGACTTCAACTTTTAATAATTTTAAATTGACTCTATACACAAACTGATGTTGATACAAAATTTCTATACAAACTAAGAACGCTATATCTATCTACTATTCTGCCTTAAATCTCTGTCTACTATCTATCTATCTATCTATCTATCTATCTATCTATCTATCTATCTATCTATCTATCTCTAGCTCTGACTCTCACTGTTTCTCTCACTCACTCTATCTGTCTCATATACAAATTCATTCACATTTTATAGCTAGTAGTTTTAGAGTCAACAAAAAGGTAGTCAAGAGACATGTTCAAAATAGGGTCAGAACATTTCTAAAATCATTAATAATTTGTTTAGTATTTGTGAATACAGGATTTATGCAATTCTATAAAATAAATATAATTAACCACTTTTGTATGCCTTGACAGTATTTTACTGACAAAATCAGAAAATCCAGATGACTATTTTGAAGACAATCAAAGCGAAAGTTGTTTCTGCTTGAGGCAGCAACAACTTTCAGTCAAATTTTTTCCAAAATAATATGCAGGTTTCTTATGCCAATGTCTTGAAATATGTTTGTGGGAATTTAGAATGAAAATGATTATGAACATGTATTTTCAGATGTATGTTATTATATATAAAAGTTCATTATATACATGTCTTGGAATACTGTGATTTATTATGTCCACACTGCAGGCTGGGTGGCTTTAATTGTCCTGGCTATTAATTGGGCTATTGTCCTCCATCCACTATACTCCTAGAATTGTCACGCTTGATTTCATATGATTCAGCTGGCCATGATTAGGAACATTCTAATTTATGCTGGATAAAATCAGTAATATATAATTTCACACAGAATTTCTTATACCTGGCCTAACAGCACCATGACACAAACAAAAGGACCAGCAAACTCATTCTCATGGCCACGTCATCGAGATGAATGTGGAGTACCAGTGGATTATATTCTGTGTACAGTGACAAATTTAACCACAATAACAGGACGTCAGTATAAGCTAGATGAGCGCACAGTGACACAAATAAGTGTTTCAATTGTTTTTCTGCTAACAAATTCATGGCAGCATAATTTATATTATACAGTGAGTTGAGTACCGGTAATGCCTTGAATTTATTCAACAACATAAAAACAAATAATTTAGAAACGTTATTCATGTTAGAAAAGTAGGCCTTTGGAATGTTATGGCCTCAAGTGACTGCACATGCATTACTTTAAATCTGAGAGATATGTTAATTGGACATATGCATTACCGTTTCATGCATCGATCTGCTTTTAGTAACAAGAGGCCCAAGGGGCCTGTGTGGCTCACCTGGAGAACTATGCATTTTTGTCACAATTGTTGGTGGGTGGTTTAGGAGTAGTCTTCTAAATGAGTTTGTGGACATTTTTGCAAGTCCAATATGGCCATCAAACATGCTACATTTTGATTGGTCCACTGCAGCCATGTTTCTGACGTAGCGCCTTCCCTTGAAAAAACTTTAATGGCACTCAGTGCCTAATCATATCTCCCAAATTTCGGCCCAATCCGCTCAGTGGTACTGGAGTCATTTTGGCAAAAATTAGGTTATCCAAGATGGCCAACAAACCAGTTGGCCAATCAAGTTCCCTTGAAACAAACTTGGTGCAGCTCTTCCCCTAGATGATATTTGATGCATTTTGAATTGATCCCCCAAGCAGCTTTGGAGAAGATTTTTAAAGACATTTTAAAGCGGCCAGTTTTTTTGACGGCTCAACTTCTCTTGAACAAACTTTAATGGCCCTTAGTCCTTAAACATATATCACAAATTTCGGCCTGATCGCTTTAGCGGTTCTGGGGAAGAAGTCGTTTTTGCGAAAATGAGGTCATCCAAGATAGCCGCTGAACCATTTAGTCAATCAAATTCCCTTGAACAAACTTGGGTCAGCTCTTACCATAGATCATATTTCATGAGGTCTGAATTGATCCCTCAAACGGTTTTGGAGAAGATTTTTAAAGACATTTATAAAAATCAGCCGAAATGTAAGATGGCAAAATGTAATCTCTATGCCCTAAGGATGCTTCCTGCCAAATATAATTGAAATCGGCCCAGTAGTTCTCAAGAAGACATTTTAAATTTCCTATTGGTTTAGTATGGGAGCTTTTGGCGGGAAAATAATCCAAAATGGCCCACAAACCATTTATCCGACAGTTTCAAAATTTACAGATTTGAGATCAGAATACCCAAAGACCTATATAAAACCAATTTCGGCCTCAAAATCCATCAAATAAAAAAATCCAAAACACGCTATGTTTTGATTGGCCCACCGTGGCCATGTTTTTATATGGATTAACTTCTCTTGAACAAACATTAATGGCCCTTAGTCCCTAATCATATATCACAAATTTCGACCTGATCGCTTCATCAGTTCTGGGGAAGCCACATATAATTGAAATCGGCCCAGTAGTTCTCGAAGACATTTTAAATTTCCCATTGCTTTAGTATGGGAGCTTTTGGTGGGAAAATGATCCAAGATGGCCACCAAACCATTTATCCGACAGTTTCGAAATATGCATTACCGTTTCATGCATCGATCTGCTTTTGGTAACAAGAGGCCCAAGGGGCCTGTGTGGCTCACCTGGAGCACTATGCTCGGATCAACTTCTCTTGAACAAAGTTTACTGGCCCTTAGTCCCTAATCATATCTGCCAAATTTTGGCCTGATCCCTTCAGCGGGTCTGGAGAAGTCATTTTCGCTAAAACTAGGTCAACCAAGATGGCCGACGAACCATTTGACCAATCAAGTTCCCCTGAACAAACTTGGTTGAGCTCTTGCCCTGGATCATATCTCATGAGGTTTCCTTCAATGCCTCTAGCGGTTTCGGAGAAGATTTTTAGACGTTTCTAAAAATTAGCCAAAATCAAAGATGGCTGCCAGCCAAATTGGCCGATTGGCTTCGTTTGAACACATGCTTCCTGCCAATATAATTGAAATCGTCCCAGCAGTTCTTGAGAGGAAGTACTTTTAAAGGAAAAGTTGACGGACGGATGGATGAAGGATACACGACGGGCGGTCGCCACGACGTAAGCTCACTTGCTTTCAGGCCAGGCGAGCTAATAATAAGTCAGTAATTTAATATGATGCTGAGTGTAAACACCTATTCACAATTTTGGAGAATACATGTAGGTCTATTTTGTTAAATTAATATAAAATTGAAGGAATCATAAAAGCAAGTTGTTATTGGTATCAAATAAAAGCTTAGGGCTTATGTTTTCTTGTGGCCTATCCCTCTCACTGATGTGTAGCTGAAGTTGGGCAATTATGGGACTTTTACCATTTTCAGCATGTAATATCTCAAAAAGTTGTATACATAGGAGGTTTAAATTAAGTGGAGGTGCTCACTAGTAGGTAGAGATCAAGTAGATGAAAAGACAAGACTTAACTCTAAATAGTATGTCATTGGGTGTCAGACGAGTGGCAAAAACACTGTGCGAATTCTTTTTGCTATTTTTGTCAGTGTACTAAATTAAGAATTATCAAGCCATTGGATTGTCCTTTGCATTTTTCAGTAGGACCCATAACTAACAATAAATTAATGGTAAAAATTTCAGATGGCTAGGATGTATAGTTAAAAAGATATCAGGACATAAAGTGGGCTGCAAAAACAACATGTGCGAAAATTCACTACAATTTTTGTCAACCCCTATGGTGTTCAAATCACTATATATATATTGAAAACTATTCACAACTGAAGGCTGAAACTTTGCATTCTTTCCTAAAATACATCCTGCCAGCTGGGAACAAAATATTTTGAAGTTCTGAGATGGTCAGGTGGGGACATTTCTGAAAATTTGTTGATTTGACATGGAATGACCCATAAACAATCTGATACCTGTATTTACATGTACTAAGTTCAGTTAAATCCTGAAGTAAATTACATGTAACTCTAAAAATCAGCTCCACAAGTTCAAGCCGCTGAAATTACATACTTTTCCAGATTTGTTGTTAACTATTAGGATATCTCCCATTAGCCTCAGTTTCAAAGTTGTATAAAAGTAAGAAAAAGTCTAAATCAGTATATACATGTACATATATACATGTAGCCTGGCAAACTCATCTACATGTGTACATTTCATGCTTTGCCCAAAGGCAGTCAACTGCACATATTTCAATTTACCATAGATGTACTTCCTCCAAAACTCACCAGCGCAAAATGCTTGATTTACCACAAAATGCTTGATTTACCACAAAATGCTTGATTTACCACAAGATGCTTGATTTACCACAAAATGCTTGATTTACCACAAGATGCTTGATTTACCACAAAATGCTTGATTTACCACAAGATGCTTGATTTACCACAAGATGCTTGATTTACTATAAAATGCTTGATTTACCACAAAATGCTTGATTTACCACAAGATGCTTGATTTACCACAAGATGCTTGATTTACCACAAAATGCTTGATTTACCACAAGATGCTTGATTTAACAAAAAATGCTAGATTTACCACAAAATGCTTGATTTACCACAAAATGCTTGATTTACCACAAGATGCTTGATTTACCACAAAATGCTTGATTTACCACAAGATCCTTGATTTACCACAAAATGCTTGATTTACCACAAAATGCTTGATTTACCACAAGATGCTTGATTTACCACAAAATGCTTGATTTACCACAAGATGCTTGATTTACCACAAAATTCTTGATTTACCACAAGATGCTTGATTTACCACAAGATGCTTGATTTACTATAAAATGCTTGATTTACCATATTATCACATGAAAGGGCTTTTCTTAACCCGCTAATGGTTTAGCCAACTCCAACTATCAATGGATGAATCCAATCTGTCACTCAAGTATTGATGTCATAATCAATTATGTCATATATAGGTTGACGTCACAATCATAATTGACACAATACTCTGTCATGAAGCTGCACTACACGTATGCTTGCACGATTATTGATTTAAGTGATCACGATCGATTATTTAAGAATAATCGTGATTATCGATTCATCAGCTTACAAAAGCATATCAATGATTAAAGCTGCAATGGTGTTTAGAAATGTGCATTTGCAGGCCAAGAGAAAACTATTTTTGAAAATGCAGAGCTGGAGTGTCTGACTCGATTCTCAAGCCAGTCATTCCAGTGATATATCTAATGGACATAGATTCGTTGAGAAAAATGTTACTTTTCTTAACCTATCGCATTAAAGAGTAAATTAAAATGTACATTTTGAAACATTTACGTAGTAGATAGTTTTCACGATTATTCAATTATTTAATCTTTAATCATATAAATTCACAATTTAAAAAATAATCAAGATTTTCGTTTTAATCATGTAATGATGGAAGCCCAACTACACGTAGTCTGTCAAGTGTACACATTGTGTTTGTTGGATGGATTTACAATTGGTGAAATATTCTGTAGGCAGCAAGTGCGCTCGGTTAAATCAGTTTCAAAATATTCAACACCTTACTTATATAGTAACCTTGAAATTGGGATTCTGGAAATTCCGGGTTCAAAGTATATAAATCGATCCCAACACGGGCAAAGCTGGGGCGGTGTAAAGCTAGAGATGGGCGGTGCATAGCTACATAGGGGCAGTGTATAGCTACATAGGGGCAGTGTATAGCTACATAGGGGCAGTGTATAGCTACATAGGGGCAGTGTATAGCTACAGAGGGGCAGTGTATAGCTACAGGGGCAGTGTATAGCTACAGAGGGGCGGTGTATAGCTAGAGATGGGCGGTGTATAGCTACAGAGGGGCAGTGTATAGCTAGAGAGGGATGGTGTATAGCTAGAGATGGGTGGTGCATAGATAGAGATGGGCGGTGTATAGCTAGAGATGGGCTGTGTATAGCTAGAGATGGGTGGTGCATAGCTAGAGAGGGGTGGTGCATAGCTATAGATGGGCGGTGTATAGCTAGAGATGGGCGGTGTATAGCTAGAGATGGGCTGTGTATAGCTAGAGATGGGTGGTGCATAGCTAGAGAGGGGTGGTGTATAGTTAGAGATGGGCGGTGTATAGCTAGAGATAGGTGGTGCATAGCTAGAGATGGGTGGTGCATAGCTAGAAAGGGGTGGTGTATAGCTAGAGATGGGCTGTGTATAGCTAGAGATGGGTGGTGCATAGCTAGAGAGGGGTGGTGTATAGCTAGAGATGGGCGGTGTATAGCTAGAGACGGGCTGTGTATAGCTAGAGATGGGCAGTGTATAGCAAAAGAGGGGCGGTGTATAGCTACAGAGGGGCTGTGTATAGCTAGAGATGGGCGGTATATAGCTACAGAGGGGCGGTGTATAGCTAGAGATGGGTGGTGTATAGCTAGAGATGGGCGGTGTATAGCTACAGAGGGGTGGTGTATAGCTAGAGATGGGCGGTGTATAGCTACAGAGGGGCTGTGTATAGCTAGAGATGGGCAGTGTATAGCTAGAGATGGGCTGTGTATAGCTACAGAGGGGCTGTGTATAGATAAATGGGCGGTGTATAGCTAGAGAGAGGCAGTGTATAGCTAGAGGGGCGGTGAATAGGCAGAGGGGGGGGGTTTGTATAGCTAGAGATGGGTGGTGTATAGCTAGAGATGGGCTGTGTATAGCTAGAGATGGGCGGTGTATAGCTAGAGGGGCGGTGTATAGCTAGAGATGGGCAGTGTATAGCTAGAGAGGGGTGGTGTATAGCTAGAGGGGCAGTGTATAGCTAGAGATGGGTGGTGTATAGCTAGAGATGGGCGGTGTATAGCTAGAGATGGGTGGTGTATAGCTAGAGATGGGCGGTGTATAGCTACAGAGGGGTGGTATATAGCTACAGAGGGGTGGTGTATAGCTAGAGGGGATTTGTATAGCTAGAGATGGGCGGTGTATAGCTAGAGAGGGGCGGTGTATAGCTATAGAGGGGCGGTGTATAGCTACAGAGGGGTGGTGTATAGCTAGAGATGGGATGTGTATAGCTAGAGATGGGCGGTGTATAGCTACAGAGGGGCGGTGTATAGCTAGAGATGGGCGGTGTATAGCTAGATAGGCCTTGTATAGCTAGAGAAGGGCGGTGTATAGCTAGAGATGGGCGGCATATAGCTAGAGAGAGGTGGTGTATAGCTAGAGATGGGTGGTGTATAGCTAGAGCGGTGGTGTAGAGCTAGAGGGGCTTTGTATAGCTAGAGATGGGCTGTGTATAGCTAGAGAGGGGCTGTGTATAGCTAGAGATAGGCGGTGTATAGCTAGAGATTGGCGGTGTATAGCTTCAGAGGGGCAGTGTATAGATAGAGATGGGCAGTGTATAGCTACAGAGGGGCGGTGTATAGATAGAGATGGGCAGTGTATAGCTACAGAGGGGCGGTGTATAGCTAGAGATTGGCGGTGTATAGCTAGAGATGGGCGGTGTATAGCTAGAGATGGGTGGTGTATAGCTAGAGATGGGCGCTGTATAGCTACAGAGGAGCGGTGTATAGCTAGGGATGGGCGGTGTATAGCTAGAGATGGGCAGTGTATAGCTAGAGAGCTGGTGTGAAGTTAGAGAGGTGTAGTGTATAGCTAGAGGTGGTGTAAAGCTAGAGAGGTGGTGTAAAGCTAGAGAGGTGTAGTGTATAGCTAGAGAGAGGTGGTGTAAAGCTAGAGAGGTGTAGTGTATAGCTAGAGAGAGGAATGTGTAAAGCTAGAGAGGTGTAGTGTATAGCTAGAGGTGGTGTAAAGCTAGAGAGGTGGTGTAAAGCTAGAGAGGTGTAGTGTATAGCTAGAGAGAGGTGGTGTAAAGCTAGAGAGGTGTAGTGTATAGCTAGAGAGAGGAATGTGTAAAGCTAGAGAGGTGTAGTGTATAGCTAGAGAGAGGTGGTGTAAAGCTAGAGAGGTGTAGTGTATAGCTAGAGAGAGGTGGTGTAAAGCTAGAGAGGTGTAGTGTATAGCTAGAGAGAGGTGGTGTAAAGCTAGAGAGGTGTAGTGTATAGCTAGAGAGGTGGTGTAAAGCTAGAGGTGGTGTAAAGCTAGAGAGGTGTAGTGTATAGCTAGAGAGAGGTGGTGTAAAGCTAGAGGTGGTTAAAGCTAGAGGGGCGGTGTGAAGTTAGAGAGGGGCGGTGTAAAGTTAGAAATGTATGCCTCTACTGCAGTTGCTTTTGAGAAATGCCAAGAGAATGTATATAACACCTATACGATGATAAACCAGTCAGTCATTCCACTGGTAAAGTTTCATAAACAGTCTTCTGGCCTATATATTCAATAAGCCAGAATTTTGATCTTTCATGCTAAATCTCCACATGGATGAATTTAGGATTATAAATGCATCTACCGGAACCCGTTACTATAAGAAAATGAATGGAATGTCTGTCGGCTACATGTATGTGTAATATACGTATATGAATTCCTATTTAATGATCATGATGAGTGTATAAGTCTGCCAGATATAAGCTTGTTAAATAATGTAACAAGATGTGATGAGACTAACCAATAAAAGCTGTGTTGTAGCCAGCTTGCTTGACAATCTCAGCAAATGTTAATTCCTTGTCTGGAAGACCACCGCTGCATGCCACGAATGGAAGAACAGACAGCATGTGATGTGTGGACATGCCTGCAGGAAAACAATACGTGTTTGTAAGAACCACGAGGATATAATGAACACAAAGTGAAAACGCCATTAACCCTTTCAATCTGAAGGAGCCAATACAAAACAAAATGTTAGTAGTGACAGTGTAGGAAATATTCTAAATGGCTTTGGTCATACCAATTAATTGTTTGTTTTTACAAACCCTCCTAACTTAATTTTCTGCAGCCAAATCCTTATCACAAGGAACCCCTCAGAATTTTCTGTAACTCTTTTTGTTCTCTGTAGCTTTGTTAACCCTTTAATGGTCAAACCCCTCAAAATTGCTTTGCAATGATCATGAGAAAAGTTCATTTGCTGGCCAAGAAGACTATCTTTGAAAATTTACCACTATGACTAGAATGACTGGCTTGTCAGGGCTTTAGATTTACCTCATTTTGGCACACAACCTATCTGGTCCAGGATCCATCAATGCTCTTAGACTTTTGAAATCTGAGCAATTGATTTTGAGCCATTTTAGTTTTAATAGCACAATAAGACCTATGAATAGCCATAAAATGCCACAGCATCCATCTCTGAGTATTTAATTGACTGTAAATCAATGAATTAGTGTTCGTGGCAGCCGCTAGGATTTTAATTTGGGCTCACTAATATGGGCGGATTTCATTTGGGCATGACTTGTAAAGTCATACCTAAGGGGTAATCTAAAGCCCTGCTTGTTAACCAGGGCTAGGGTCAAATACAAAAGTATTTGTATTTGGAGTAATTTAAATACAGTTTTCATATATTTCAAAGTATTTGTATTTGAAATGTATTTGAGGCAAAAGTATTTGTATTTGTATTTAAATACTTTGCCAATGTATTTGAGTATTTTCAAATACTTTTCAAAATACTTCTCTATCCATTCATGATAAATTCATAAATTCAAATGTCCATGCACATTGCAAATTAAAGTTTAATACATATCTCTCATATCTTCTCTAACACTTACATGACATGTGGTCATAGGTACCAAAATCTTTAGTCTGTATTTATGTAAGCAAATATAATGAATACATGGAGAGAATTAACTGAATTTTAGTTCCAGCCTGGGCTCCCCTCTAATTGTTGTTTCAATACTTATGATGTCTGTTAGATCTGAATGCTTTGCAAACAGAAACTATCCCATTAACCATTTGACCAATAAATCCCAGAAAAAACATATGCTTTAAGATATATAAAACTTATTTAGTTGAATATTTTGAAATTTATTTGACTGGGAGCTGTTGCTGGCAGCAATGGCTCCCAGTCAAATTAATTTCAAAATATTTAACAGTTTTCCTGTATGATTGATTGCCTTGAAAATGAGATATGAGGAATTCTTCTGTGAAATGGTTAACAAATGTATGGTGATGAGATAAAATATAGTCTGTTTGTTTTAACATTTCCTATTGCAGCCATACATTAATATCGCAATAAGACACATTAATATTACAATAAGGTTTGTACATACTTTTCATTATTTTTGTTACATTTGATGGGGGGAATGAATAACGAATGATGAATAAGTAGTTTGTTTCAAATTATAAAAAAGAAATTGTTAATAAATCTAACTTTAATTTTCATAAACATGGTTTTAAATGAGATCAAAATAAAATCCTCTGAATATTTTGAAAATACTATAGCTGAATTTGCTGTGGTCTTAAGCAGCAACAACTTTCAATCAAATGATTTTCAAAATATTGACATGATTTTAACTTTTATGTAGTAACAAATATTATCAATACCTACATGTATATATAGAATGAAATGTGTTTTACTTCCAGTTTATCCCTTGCTTGTTGTTAAAACACTTGATTGTCCCTCTGACAATTCCTCAACAAATGTATAGTGCTGTTTGTGACGCTAACACATCCACAGGCATGAGTCTTTTGTAGTGTGTCTAAATCCCAAATGTGTTATCAGGAGATGAATGGGCAATTATCTCCTTTCAAGGCAACCTAGGTAGAGCTGGCCTGCTTAGAACAACACCTCCATTGTACTGGGCCTGCATGACTCTACAGGTAGATCAGAATGATCAGAACTGATCTTCATGAATTTCTGTCCTTTAATGGGTCAATTTTAAACTATTGCTGTAGTGAATGTACCTCTTGCAGGTCAAGAGAAGACTATTTTTTCAACTGAAATGACTCAGTCAGTTATCAAGCCAGGCACCGTAGTGGAAAAAAAGTCTTCCCCTGGCCTTGGCCTGCAAATTTATCTTTCTTAAGTCTAAGTTTGGAGAGGTCAGTCTTGGCTGACTTGACCGTTAAAGCTTTAACTCATGTAATTCATTTAGTTCTATAGAAAATATACTGGTGTATATGCCTTCCCCTCACACCCACCCCCCCATGCCTTATTCCTATAAGCTCTTTAACTCTTGAAATTTCAGTGTCTCTATTTCAAGTCAGCTATACAGCTATTACAGGACAGCTGTTAAATATTTTGAAACTAATTTGACAGTGAGCTGGTGCTGCCATATTCTACTAAATATTCCCTACGTCATGGAATCGGTTGTTTCCGTCTTAGAGTAACATTGTAGTATGAAAAGGAATGAAATTTAGGAAAGTGAAATTTCTGAAGTTTACAAATAAAGTAAAAGGCATGAACTTTTTGGCATGTGTTTGGGGAACAATTTTGGAACAACAACTGAGTTAGATGATTTAACGCGTCTATGGTGACGATTTGAAGAAAACTGAAAATTTTGCTTAGTGAATGTCCTTTTTCAGGCTACAAGGTAAGTGAAAAAGTATTTTTGAAAATTTACCACTGGCATGACTGACAAAGTTATCGAGCCAGCGATTTCAGTAGTATAATTTCTACAATGGTCTTTTGATTAGCACTTGGACATTTCTAAACAGTCAACACTGCAGTAAAAAAATTAAATAAACATAAATAAATAAATAAATAATTAAATAAATAAAGTTTGTTTTCCCATTTCATTCTGTACTTTAATAAACCTGGTTTTGAAGGCTATATGAAATCAAGTGAATATTTTGAAAATGATTTTAATAAATTTAAATGAGTGTTTGTTGGCATAGGCACCAACAACTTTCAGTCAAATAGTTTTCAAATTAAACACATGGTTTTGTATCAATATGTATTCTTTATACTATGCCATAGGAAACATCATCTACCATTTTCAGAATCCTCACAAAATAAGCAGCACATTAGTTATCTACATATGATATGTAACAAAGTTCATCCACAAATATATGCATTTGTCAGAGCCATATCAAATATGCATATTTGAGACATTTTCTTACACATTATGATTTTGCATTCATAAATGATTTTTGTTTCTCTTTTTCCCTTAGTTTATCATGTTTATGATTGTTCTTTCTCCTGTAAATTTGAGGATCTGGCTGTCCATCAAGAGTTACCTCTTCACCATACTTTAAGAGATACCAAATGTATTTGAGAAGTATTTCAAATACTTACCTTAAGTATTTGTATTTAAATACTTTGCAAAAAACAAGTATTTGTATTTGAAGAATTCCAGTATTTGTATTTAAACGCTTTTGAAAGTATTTGACCCCAGCCCTGTTGTTAATGAGCCAGCCATTCAAGTGGTAAATTTTCAAAATAGTCTCTCCATCCCTCCCTCCCTCCCCCTCTCCCTCTCTCTCTCTCCCTCTCTCTCTCTCTCTCTCTCTCTCCAGTAGCTAGAGCGCTCGCCGCATGCTCTGACATCCACTCCATTGCAGGGTCACGCAGAGGCCTGATCCTGAGTCAAACCTAAGCGTTTTCACATCCATTGAAGGACGTGCACCCATTCGGCTTCTGAACAGATGCCAGACTAATCAATTAGCGGCCTTCCATTTTCCAACACCTTCTCTTGCTTGAAAGAAGTGTTCACAGATGAGCTGTACTGTTAGTTTCGCTAATGGCCAGCATGTCCCAAAGAAGTACTGACGCTAGCAGAGAAGACGGTACCTGGGAATGAATGGCTCCATTGGAAGCCATCAAACCCGAATCCGGAATGCCGATGGGTGCTGCCAAACACGGCTCCAGCAAATTCTGGGTTAAATATTCCAGTGGGGAAGTCAGTCACAGCCCGGCTGAGAATCGCCGACAGATCCCATAGGATACATCGGATAAACTACCGTAAATGGGCTGCAACTCCGGCATGCTCACAGATTTCTCCCCCAGCAACAACTCTTCCTCCTCCAGAGTTTGATCTACATGTACATGTATGCCCGAAAACCGAGAGGAATTCGAAGTGGGTGCAGATTCCTCCGCAAAGAGTAACTGGCCGTCGACTGGCTGTCTGGCTACTCCCTGCATCGCTGAATGACTCGAACATGGCCTCTCTCTCGTGATACAATCCAGTCGCACATTCCTATCATGATCGAATTCGGCCAATAACTCCACTGAGCAAATACATTGCACGGAGACCTGACCTTAAACTTGGAACACGTCATGCAGTGATATACCACGAACATCAGCTTCATCAATATGTTGCATAGAGTATCAGGAAGTGCCTTACCCTGGCCTTTCACTTTCTGTAACATAGAAGACCTCCTGTACAATTAAAACGCTGAAGCTGCTTGATTAAGCAGTCCCTGTAAAGATTTTGCTTTTACATAATAATTCACTTAGCAAAAGCACAAAACCGCTAAATACGACAACAATTTGCAGAGCAAATTAAGGTTGACTATTTTGTGAAGCAAAATGAGATGAAATGTTTGTATTTGGAAATAGACATGGTACCTAGTCCTAGGTGGATCTATGTAATTTCCAGATACAGAATAGGAGGTCCATAGACAGGGCAAAATTTAATTTGACATAGATTTTTAGACTAGATAAGGGGACATTATCATACCAGTACATGCAGAATTTGGTTGCCCATACAATTAATTTTTATAAACATTAAAAGCAGCCAAATGTGCTGAATAGTGAGATTCTTCAATATATTGTACTTGGATCACAATTGTATTGTTTTGTCACGATCAGAAAAATACACAGAACTTAAATTTTAAAATGTGACTAAAAATATGCCAGAAACGATCTTATTCACACAAATTTGCAAATGTTGTTGCTGGAAGCTTTTGTTTCATATCATGTAGAATAATCTGCAGAATGTGACTGCTTTTGTAATACTTTAATAATTATCAAGATTTTGTCAAGAAAATCTAAATTTCTGCTTTGTGAAAGTCCATATTGTAGGCCAAGTACAAAATGTATGCCAAGTGATGACTTTTATTGATGATCGGTTATTGAGGCAGTATAATTCTAGTGAGAAATTTTCAAAAATAGCCATCCCCTGATCTACAAAGTCTGGTTTAGGCCGCCTTGCCCTATATCTGATTATTTCAATGTGGTTGTTTATTATGGATGTGGCATAGTCACTGGCTGGGTCAGTACATGCAATACGACATGTATATTATCCATTTAGACATCAAAATTAAATTTTCCCACTGAAAATGTCCATTTACAGCCCGAGATTATTATTTTTAAATTGACCACTGTAGTGACTGGCTGTATCAGTTATTGAGCCAGTCATTCCAGTGGTAAATTGTCAAAAAAGTCTTTCTTGCTATGCAAATGGACAATTCTCAAGACAACTGCAGAAGGCATTTTTGCCTGTTTGAATGTTAAAGGGTTAACAAATTTCCACTACAGTACAGCTCAGAAATAACTGAACATGTTTACAAAAACATTGAATATTGTGAACATAATTGGATTGGAAGACTTGTAGCCTGAGGCAGCGGTCTTCCAATCCAATTATGTTCACAATATTCAACAAAATATATCTTACATGTAAATAACAAAACATATCTTACATGTAAATAACAAAACATATCTTACATGTAAGAACAAACAAGCTTCTGGTTTTGTTGTGGAATCATTTAAAGTTATTTCTGACCTGTACTGCGAGCTCATGTTTGATCACCATGGATACCTGATCTGATAGGATATCTCCCTGTGAGGAAGGCGGCACGACTCGGGGTACACACACTCGACATGGCCAGGTTATGAGTCAAACGAACACCCTCCTCTCCCAAACGATCGATGTTTGGTGTGCGAAGAGTGGTATTACCAAAACATCCAACATCTCCAATCCCCAGATCATCTGCCATGAGGATGACTATATTTGGCGGACGCGCTTCTGTCTGAAGACCCCACGCACATAACATGGACATGAGGAGTGCAAATGACCGAAAGCGAAAAAAGAAACCTTTACCATCGGACTGCATTCCTGTCTTCCCGCTAACAGCTGACATCGCAGCTGCGTTGTCCAGTCACGTCAAACCATTCTGAAAACAAGCGATAATGAAAGAACTAATAGAAAAGCTCAGCTACATGTACTTCAAAGTCATCTCTGAATGTGCTTGGTTTTAGGGGAGATAGCTCTGCTGAATATGGAAAGAAATTCAGGCCCAGTCAATGGACATTTCCAGTTTATCCATCAATCATGACATCATAATCAACTACATTTGTACGTGATGTGTAGAATAACGTGATAATCAATGATGTCATGAATGACGTAGATAAGTTCATCACGAACGCATAATTGATGATGGACTAAGCGTTGTTGTATGAATTGCACCGCTTTACTATTTAATAAACATCCTGTTAACCATTTTGAAACAAATTTGCCTGGCCCATACACTAGGATTCCACAACTTTAGTGAGCCTGGAAAATCTTAACAAATCTTGAAAATCTAAAAACTGTACAAAGTGACAGCAACGGGATGGTGAGTGTCTGCAGTCTCTGGCCAGAATGCAAATCCACATTTCTGCACTATTAACACTTTCACACATTCACCGACAAATCCATGATAAAGGATATTCTTTATGATACAAAACTTACCTTACTCTGTTGAATATTTTGAAATGAAGTTGGCTTCCAGTCAGATTAATCTCAAAATATTAAACAGTTTTCCTGCATCGGTGCCTATGAAAATGAGATATGTTAATTCATCGGTGAAAGGGTTAAAGTGTTGGCATATTAAATTGTTACCATTTGGCTGGTCAGTTACAAATTATACTAGCCCTGGTCAATTTCTATAATAGCCTCTGTATCATGTTAATTTTATCCCCTGCTCTCACAGATCAATTACCCTTATGACATGTATGACAGCCAGATGTTCACAATGATCCACTCACAGTCTCTGTTCTAGGGCATCAGCTGAACCAAATTTGTTCAAGGGAACATGATTGGCCAAATACTTAAGTGGCCATCTTGGATGATCTAGTTTTCGCAGAAACGAGTTCTCCAGAACCACGGAATGGATTGGGTCGAAATTTTTGAGATATAATTAAGACTAAGCCTAAGAAGTGGCTTTGGGATGTAACACACATTCTGATTGGTCCAAACCATAGCGATCTGCTTTTGGACCAATCAGAATGTGCATTACAACCTACGGTTCTTAGGAATAAACACTGAAATTCTGGGTAAGTCATCATCTGCGACGCATCCATTGTTTTCTCTTAAATAACATGTAAACATTACAAACATTGCCGATGTTTTCCGAAATGGTGAACCATTTTTACACAATTTTAGAGTTACATAAATTTTAACTTGGTATTTATTTATTCCGAAATGAGATTAGATTTCACTGTAAAGAAAAAATTTACATGAGTATTTTTCTGATATATATAACCTTAATGTCATCGATGAAGAAGAATGAAGCATTCAGTGGATTAGTGGGAATCCCGCACACACACACCCACCCCCTCCCGGCACTGACAACTCCGGACTCCATAGCGATTCCTAGTATTTCGTTCCAGAGGGACATGATTAAATCTTCAAACATGTTTTAGAATTCGTCAGCATATTTGTTACGCATATACATGTAAAATGTATATCTTTCTAACTGTCTATACATCTTCAAATTGTTAGAAATGGGACAAAAATAACTTTTAATGCGTACTCATACTATCGTAGAATGATTTCTGTCCCGTCTGTAATAATTTGATGATGCACCATGTAAAAAACAATAATGCGTCATTTAGTCGTGACGTTTTTCCAGGTGACACAAAAATGCTCCATTTTTTTACGCGTCAGAGCACTTCTTCTTATATCCATATAAGCCTCTTATTCTAGGAGCACCCTCAATCCTCAGGTACACATGTAGCTATGTTAATTTAGATCTGTAGTGTACAAGCACAGGTGAACAATGCAAATACATGTAGTATTATGGGTCTGATTCGAAGAAGTTTCACTTATTTAGATGAAGATGTGTATCTACATGTACATTGTATTCAAGGCGCTAGTGAAAGTGCAAGGGCAACCAGACAGGCGCCATCTCTAAAGGAAACAGACTATCCAAACAGACTGAGAAACCTGAGGTTACCAACACTCAAATATAGTGGATTGAGAGGTGAGGCTATTGAAGATTTACGGTGATCTCCACCTTTCACCAAGTCTGCCAGGTAAAAAATGTTGCAGCAATGGCACTGGTAGTCGACGGGCATGGCCACTCTATTTAGTGGAGATGGCGAGTAAATTGGGCGGATATGGCTAATGTACAAATGCACATGTATTAGCCGGGTCCGCTCAGATATGTCCACCCAAAGTAGATAACTAGATACAGTTGGTGAGCAAGGTTTATATAGGCTTAACATTGATAAGTGAAACGTTGGAACAACTTGAAATGGCAAGATATTTTGGCTTGTGAACAAATTTGGTTGTACAAGTGTATTTAAATCGCGATTACTAAAAAAAAATTCTGTAACATAATTATGTAGGCCTAATAATATTATCAAAATTACTCAAATATGCTGTATGAAATCAGTCTATAATGGCTGTCTGATTTGGGTGATTTGACCTTGATGTTCTTGTTTTTAAACCATCACCTGTCTTCGGTAGCCAGTTTTATGTTGCATACGTACATCATGTATGTGTCCCTTATAGGCAGCTTTTACCAGGTTAATTCTTTTTATTAAACATAAATTGTTGGGGGGTTTTCAACATGAAAACCTGGATGAGATAAGATGACCATGAATCTTGAACAAATGTTTTCAGCAAAAAGATCATCTACCTGCCCTTGCTGTGTGAGCCCTGTCCTTGCTGTGCAGTACCTGTCTTTGCTGTGCAAACCCTATCTTTGCTGTGTGAGACCTGTCCTTGCTGTGCGACCTGTCTTTGCTGTGTGAGACCTGTCCTTGGTGTGCAAGACATGTCCTTGCTGTGCAAGACCTATCCTTGCTGTGCGAGCCCTGTCTTTGCTGTGCGAGCCCTGTCTCTGCTGTGCGAGACCTGTCCTGGCTGTGCGAGCCCTGTCCTTGCTGTGTGAGACCTGTCTTTGCTTTGTGAGACCTGTCCTTGCTGTGTAAGACAATTGCTAATTTCTACGCCAACAATTTGAAATAAGAGTGACAGATGTCATCCTCTTCAGCAATGACACACGATGCTTGATAAGCCTGTCATGGCTATAATAATGCTGTGAACTGTGAAATATAAGCAGCCTATTCCAATGTCTTATACAGCACCAGCTTACAGCAACATTGATTGTTTGCTAAATGAACACTAGTTATCATATGGCATGAAATTGAATTGATAGCTAACACAGTTTGATATGCCTGTTTTGTAAACAAGTTTCTTGTCTTCTTGGTTTTATTGTTTATTTGTTTCTAACAACGAGTTTCTCTTTTACCCAGTAAATGATTGTTGCTGTTGACGTTACCATTGCATGCTTGTGTCTAGATAGACTTAAGGGATACCTCGGAAACTACTGGTTATATTTTACTAAAATTTTAACACAAGAAAGGGTGTGATCATATACCGGGTGGGATTCAAGAATTTGTGTATGATACGAAGAAATAGTGAAAATAAAAAAAATCTGAAAAACATCCGGCAAATCCGGAATACTGTCCCTAACACTAGGTTCCATTTTTAAACAAGAAATTAATAAATGAATATATTAAATTTTTCCATTTTGGTTTGAGCCAGTGATTAAAAGATGATATCCTTAACTGTTTGAGCAGTATCTCAATTTCAACACAGCCATGCAGATATATGTAATGATGTTAATTTTCCGGGAAAATATTTTCAGGAAATTTTTCCCGAAAAATCGGAAAATTTTCCAGTTATGTCTTAGATGTAGTTTTTCATATTAGTTAAAAGTAAACAAGTTAAATACTTAATTAGAATTATTCTTTTCAAATCAGTGAACAAACGACATCATGTGCATTATGCACACATCAAATTACAAAACATTTAGTGATAAATGTAAATGGTTAAAGAGCTGCTGAAATGAAAGCTGGTGGTCAGAAATTCAGTTTTAAAGAACTGGTAGAAGAAAGACTGGTGTACCTTTTGGAAGCAATTTGACTGAAAGTTGTTGCTGTCTTACATGTAGGCCATGTAAGCATTATTAACCCTTTTAATGCAGTCCCAGAAAATTTAATTTCAAGACAATGATACAGGCAAACTGTTGAATATTTTAAAACTAATTTGACTGCAAGCTTCTGCTGCAGAAACAGCTCCCAGTCAAATTAGTTTCAAGATATTCAACAGAATATTAATTTATCAACCTTGGTGTATACATGCATTGTTAGGTTTAATCATATGTAATGTAACAACAGTAGGTCACATCTGGTTCTACAATTCAATATGATCAAGTCTTAATCTCCAACAAGTATTGGACTCATTGGAGTATTAGTATTAACATAAAACATGTTGCTGGTGCACTTTTTCTATTAATTAGTGTTACGTTAAAAATAATTCTAAGAATAAATAATACAATTTACGCAATGAGATGGGAAATGAAGTTTCAGATAAAAACTGGAAAATTTTCCGACTTACATCATTAGATATATGTAACATGGTGAATATTTTAAAATAAATTTGACAGGAACCTGTCGCTGCCATAGGTATCAAGAGCTTCCAGATATATTAGTTTCAAATTATTAAACACCAATATTTCTTACTTTGTAAACGATTTATAGTATTTTGTGTTTCAGGTTTAACCCTTACCACTCTGATGTCAAAATTTTAAATTTTCAAATTAAAGTAAAAGATGAACGGGTGTTTATTTTTCAACAAATTTAGTAGAAGATGGTTTTGTCATAGAGTAAACGAAATCACGGATTTCCTTTTTCACGAGACAGTTGATACTTACCTCCCTAACTCTTTGATATTCCCAAATATCGACTTTCACTCAATAAACACTCAGATTAAAAAAGTTAGGTGTCCCTAATGGGCAGGTAGTCAGATGACAGTCCGGCGGATACCAGTCCCAACCTCTGCGCATGCGCAGACTAGTACTTCCTCTAACTATTTTATTGGCCGACACTATGCAACTTTAAGAAAGCCTGAAGACCGAGCCTCTGTGGGGCGGGGAGGCCGGGTCCGTGTTAGGAGTTAAGTATCAATTCTCTTGTGAAAAAAGAAATCTGTGATTTCGTTTATTTCACTTCAAGAGTATATTTACCTCCCTAACACGCTTTGATATTGCCAGAATTCGTCAGCGAATTCGGTGGGAGGGAGGCGAGGTCAAAAGACCAGCTCTTCCCTATGCCCTTTTCTGCGTTTAAGGCACTTAAACATCTGAAATTGTGAAAACACAACCAGGAACAGATTTGAACATCGGATAACACAACCGATGGCTGAGAGCAGACTATATGCGATATGCGCTCCTCCCCCCCCCCCCTGTTTTCTTGGGAGGAAGACAGAATGACCTCAATGTCCAATACGCTCTCTACGTACAAGTGCCATGTACTATAGGACATTAAACGAAAAGGCTTCATTTTCATATACTCTCAATAATGAACCACATAAAACACGTACCATTACCATATTAATAACGAAGGGTTACATGACAACACAATCAACAATGAACAACACATAAACAAGACTGACCTTGTGAAAGTTAGCTGCTGTCATTATCTTCTCATTGGCGAAGGCTGATGCAGTCCAAGTAAGTGGTTGTTACCATTGATAAATTGTGAAATATGTAAAAAATGAGAGAACCTCATTAAAATATGTCCACCTAAATTATCTTTTCAAAATCGATAAGGCGAGAGGATACGAGGTGTCACGGAGGTAATGATCGGTAAAACTTAACTCACAGTGCCACTGGACTACTGACATAATGTCATCCACAGGAACCCCATTAAACAGGGCAGTAGAAGCCACTACGCCGCGAACACTGTGAGCCGTAGCTAAGTCAACTTGTTTACCTGTGGCGGATTTATGACAAAACTGAATACACTCTACAATCCACCTGGAAATGGTGTCCTTAGATGCCCTGCCATGGGTTCAATATATGACAACCATAACGCTGTTGGGTCCGTCCGCCATTCCCGCTGTGTAATCTTATGCACTAACAGGAGGTTATAAAACGGGTATGGGAATATTCAGATGGTCACTAGTTGTAATGACTCTTTTGCGTTTGGAGGTGCTGTGTAATCTTATGCGCTAATGGGAGTTGGTTATCAAACGGGTACAGGAACATTCGGCTCCTATCGTGCAATGATGATATATAGCAATTTCTGAGTCCAGAATATTTAGATCCGAGTACTCGCTCTAATTAGAATAAAGATCTTTTGCGATTGGAGGCGAATCACGTGATTTATATATGTATCTTTTCTCGACGCCATTTTATGTCAAATACTGGATTAATTTTGATGTAATAAGTGATATTTATTAAAGAATAAGCAATATTTAGGTGCCCCAATTTAATAATTTCACTTCCGCTTGGTGTTTTTGGAGTATACATTAAACATAGTCGTCAGGCGGCGCGAATTGTCTAGGGTAACATTTAGTTCAATTTCCGTGGTATAATCTTTGAATTTTTAAGAAAAATTTCGCCCCAAAAATGTGCTCAAGGAATGTTCTCGATTATAGGACGCGCACCCCTTCCTAGAACATGTAATTTGACCAAAAAACTGCGTCCTTTAGTCAAATTTTTACGGTATATGCTCTGGAGGTTGACCCCTTTCTGGCTTTTGCCATGAACATGGCTGCTTGCTCAGAAAAGCCCTCCTTAATTCTAGATTCCTTGACAACATCCACGCAGTCAATCTGAACATTGACGGATTGTTGTGAAGGGCCTTGCCCTGGAAGATAATATTGTCCATCAGAGGCAGAGGAACCGGATTGCAGACCAGAAGGTCCAGCAGATCCATATACCATGATCGGCATGGCTAATTTGGGGCGATCAGAAGTACTTGGCACTCCTGTCTGATTTTCTGAAGAATTTTTGGAATCAGGATTGCTGGAGGGAATGCGTATGCATACATTTCCACCCAGCTGATAGCTAAAGCATCTGTTGCGATAGCGCTCGGATCTGGAATCAGAGAGACGTATGTCGTCATCTTCGCATTCTTCTTCGTTGCGAATAAATCTATGTTGGGTTTCCCCCAGTGGTTGCACAGACGATCCGCCACACATTCTTTTGGTTGCCATTCCATAGGTAAAACACTCATCCTTCGGCTCAATGAGTCTGCTAACAGATTTAACCTTCCCGGAATATGAACTGCTTTCAAGGGAATCCTGTGATCCAGGCACCAGCAAAGCAGTTTCCATGTCATCAGCCAGAGACTGGGAGACTTCGTTCCGCCCTGGCGGTTTATGTAAGTCACTACTGTTGAGTTGTCTGATCGACCTAGAACAATCTTGCCCTGAACTTTCTCTATGAAATGTTCCAGACCCAGGACTATTGCTCGCAATTCCAGTAGATTGATATGTTCTTGTGACTGATCCAGATTCCAAAGCCCTGCTACTGTGGCTTCTTCCAGGCAAGCTCCCCACCCCTCCATCGATACATCTGTATACATCGTTAACTGAGGGTGGGGAGGGGTTAGCATCACCCCCGCCAGGAGATTCTCTGTCTTCATCCACCACTGAAGCTGGTGAATAAGAGGCTCCAACACTGACACATTCGAGTCCAGTGATCCTGTACTTTGGGTCCATTGAGTCATAAGAAATAACTGGATAGGCTGCCTGACTAAGGCCACCTGAGGAATGGCTGGTTCCAGAGAAACCATCAACCCCAGCATTCTCAAGTAAACCCGTGCCAGGACATGACGACTGTTGCACACTGACTGTATTAATGAGATGAGTACTTGTACCCTCTCCTGAGTAGGATAAACATATCCTATCTCTAGATCGAAGAACATTCCCAGGTAAACAAACTTCTGGGATGGAGTCAGCTCTGATTTTTGAAAGTTGATTATCCAGCCTAAGTCTCTGAGAGTTTTCAAAACTATCTCCAGATTTGCTGACAGACTTTCCTGATTGTGTGTGTTTTAACAGCCAGTCATCTATGTACGTGTGGACTGCTATGCTTCTCCTGCAGAGGTATGCTGTTATAGCACGAACCACCCTGGTGAAGACCCAAGGAGCCGTCGAAATTCCAAAGGGTAAAACCCTGAATTCCCACTGTCTGCCCTGGAATGCGAACCTCAGGAACCGATGAAAACTCCTTGCTATTGGAATGTGGAAATAAGCATCCTTCAGATCTATTGATGCTGTCCACATTCCCTTCTCCAACCCTGCCAACACCATTTTCACTGTCTCCATTTTGAAACTCGATGTATCTATGAACTTGTTCAACGGCTTGAGGTTGAGAATTGGTCTCCACCATCCAGTGCTCTTTGTCACTAGGAACACGGTTGAATAGAGGCCTGGGCACTTTTGTGCCGGTTGAATTGCTCCTTTTAGTATGAGGGAATTTATTTCCTCCTCTATACACAACCATTGATCTGGATCTCTTGGATTTTGAGTCCAGATTGGCACCAGAGATAGCCGCGATGGTGGGCCTGCTATCCAATCGGGATGATACCCGACTGAAAACCATCGTAAGACTAAACAGTCCTGAGTTAACCATTCCCGCTCTTGCTTGTGGTGGGCCAACCGACCTCCCACTGGACCATCTAGGGAGAGAGGTGGACATAAGTAGTGCAAAAGTGGCACTGTCTCCTGGTCCAGAAGCATTGGAGTGGTTCTTACCATGTTAACTGACCCCTCAGGTACAATTACCACAACCGGATCCTTGCGTGCCACGGCCCGTGCTGCGCTGGTGGCTGGCCTCTGACCTGGCTACCGCCACCTAGAGCCTGCAGGTGATGATACGCAGGGGGAGCTGCGCGAATGCACTCTCTGCGGGGCACTTCAAACTGCTCGCGCAATGCCCTGGTTATTGACCAGGGTGACGTCTCCTGGAGGTGCTTACATCCCTCACCTCCAAAAAGACCAGGACCTGCCATAGGGGTACGCAGCAGCCTATTATACAGGTCCTGGGATGGGCACAAGTTGTCTAAGGCAAACGTGAGCCTCGCCCGGACACTCCTGGTCACAGACTGGGTTAAACAATTCAAGCCAGGTTAATTCCATCCTGGATGGCTCTCTGGACTGTTACCGGACTAGGCTGGCACAATGCGGATGCTGTTACTACCCCTGTAACAGCTGGGAGACGTGCGAAAGCACTGCAATAGACGCTCTCGAACTCTCCTCCGCATCGCGCAACGTTTGAGCACAGCGCTCCCGTGTCAGACCGGGAGCCTGGCCGCATTCCTCGCTTAGCGCAGCGCGGTCATCCGCGCTTGGCTTAGGCACCACACCGTACTTCTGATACTCCTCAGGTATGATGCGACATCGTTGCGCCACCTCGCGAGGGGCCTTCGCGAGACGTCCATGCGCCTTGATGGATGCCTCTGCCGCTATAAACATATCCACAATATGTTCCTACAGCAGCAGAGATGGCATAACGGCAGTAGTCGGCTTACCTGCCAGCCACGGGCGCTGGTCCCATTAGCTGGCTGACTATGCCACGGCAAGACCTGGCCTGACAGTTATTAGCCAATGACAAGCGTCAGACCAGTCTTCCTCTGTGGCTAGCTGCGAATGCTCGACAAGGCACAGGCCTTCGTCATCCTCCTGAGCAATCACAAGCGTGAATGTGGCTGGAGGAACTGATACTCCTGGCACGCCAGAGAAAGCATGCAGGCCTGAAAGAGCAGGCATGCTAAACTGACTGGCTTGACCAGGAACAGGCAATGTGGTATTGCGCGGGGAAAATTTCGCCACACCACGGCACTGGCCAGAACCTGCTACACCATCAGCAAGCCGAGGTATGCGGTAATGCTGGCCATCAGATCCAGCCCGGGCTACCTACCGCAAAGGGTGCACATACGTCAATGTCCATGGCCAGGCGCCAGAAGGAGAAACCAGAAGATAATCCTCTTCTTCCTGGCCAGAAAGATTGGACTCCAGGTCAGCGAAGAATGCTAACCTGGACTGGCCAGGAAAAGTACCATAGGAAATCCTGGCTTGATAAGCAGGCACCAGGCTCCAGCGACACCTGTCCACGAACAACCGGCGCGGCAAGCCTGCTGCCAGTGTCCTCATAGTGGACTGCCCGCTCTAATGGGGCCACCTCTGAATCTTGGACGAAAACTGGTAAGTACCTACAGAGCACCAATTCAGTGGTGGGGATTATCTGCTCCAGAGCAGAAAACGACGACAATAAAGGATTTGGTCCAGGAAGCATGCCACGAAGCAACTCTGGAACCAAATCCTTAATTGTCCTCTTCATCACTCCCATCATTTCAACACGGAAGGCCTCCATATCCATGGTGGATGAGGCCTTCCTCTTACCCGTCTTACCAAGAACCGCTTTCCTTGTTCTTCTATCCTCCTCAATCGCCCTCTCCTTGGCCTGTAATGATAAAAACTCAGACATTAGCTCCCCCCCCCCCCACTGTTTACAGATGTCACAATTAAGCAATGGGCCACACGGACTGCATTGGAAGCATAAATGTGGGGTGAATCGTTCTTTCAAAAACCTTCCACAAGAAGGGCAACCAGGCTTCTGAAAAAGGCCAGAAGACGAAGACACTAGTTAATGAATTAGTAACTCAAAACCAAAATAAGAGAGGGAAGGTGGCCATAAAGACCACTAACTAATAAGTAAACCAGCGTTGGACAAAACTTTATAATTGTTAGTAAAGTGCAAGGCTGATTATGATGTCATAACTTCAAAAATAAGAAGTTAATCCGACCCGAAAACAATATCCAGGTGTAAGGACGAATTGCATTCATATCCAGAACATCTAACTGGAAAGGATTGTAGAGACAGGCTATGCAAACATCAGATATACAATGATAAAATGGCAGCAGATTTCAGAAATATTTTCTAAAATAATTGAAGTGCCTAATATCATAACTAGAATACCTGTGTCTTTAGCATAGACAACCATCCGATCTGATGCACTGGAAGCGTCACCAAACTCTATGACCTCTTAACTCTCTCCACCATTAAGGGAAGGAAGTGGACCAATAGGGCAAAGTGAGAAGACCTTACGAGGCCTCGAACTCACTGGGCATAGATTTTGTATTAGTTCATTCTAACATTGTTAGTAGGAAATGGAACCTTCGTGGAGAGAAAAACAAACCCTCTGATGATGTATTGTCCTTTACAATCATAGAAAGAAACCTGTGGACACAAACACAAAGAGAGATTAGTATTTCATAGTGCCATAAGAAATAAACCAGGTTTATGGGCGCTTATCACGTCTAATCGTGAGTCCAGGTAACACATTGCATCGAGACTAAAACGCTAAATTAGACAAATATGTATTAGAAATCACCTGATGACTTGGTCCTGGGCCCTCCTCTGGCGACTTCCCACGCTCGGACATGATCTTAGATAAGTTCAGTAAGTGATGAGAAACAGCAGAAAACTTTAAAAAAAGTAACGCATGTGTCTCTATGCCAATAAATTGGAAAAGAGGAAGTACTGGTCTGCGCATATGCGGGGGTTGGGGCTGGCATCCGCCAGACTGTCATCTGACTACCTGCCCATTAGGGGCACCTAACCTTTTTAATCTGAGTGTTTATTGAGTGAAAGTCGATATTTGGGAATATCAAAGAGTGGTAAGGAGGTAAGTATACTCTTGAAGTGAAAAGAAATATCGTCCATCCAAATCGCTGGAAAATAAACACCAGATCTCTTAAAAGAAAAAGATAGAATATTGACATCAGTGTTAAAGGGTTAATACTAGTCATTTCTCATTAAAACATTTGTTTGCTTATTGAACTGTATATAAGACATACAATCCACACAACTTCATGGCCAGACTCGTGCTACTTTTGTTATGGACCAATGTCATTTTGATTGTGATGTCAACTTTGCCCACCTGACGGTGAAAAATATTCACCATCTCATCTTAATTGTAGAAATGGTCATGATCGTGATTAGATCTTGATTAGCTATGGTGAAACATCCAATGGACATTAATTTCGCCGGGCATTTTGCCAAGTTTTTTCCCTCGGATTAATTTTGCAAATTTATTTGTAAGACTTGCAGATTTTTCTGAACTGCTTAGAAGATCATGTGACACATGTAGTTTGTTCCAATCCCTCAATAATTGGGAATAAAGCTGAATTTAAAGACGTCGGTTCTTGTGTAAATTTGGTTGAAGTGGCTGTTGGGCATGTCTTTGGTTTTCCAAATTTGAGTCTGTAGACTGTCTAATGATATCTTTGCTTGTTGCTGTAGAGCTTTGTAGAACAAAATAAGGCATGACATTAATTATTTGAGTTTCACAACTGTGAAATTTTTGGAAAGCATGTAGTCTGTGATAATTTTGTTCAAAATGGCTTATTAAATTAGAAGATATATGATGTGTTCCAGCATCTTACAGCAAATGCATGTGAGGGAAACTGGTCTATAGTTACTAATTGTTAAGGACTGGTCGCTTTTTATATAAAGAACAAATGTTTGCTGATTTCCATTCATTTGGGATAACGCCTTTGTCTAAGGACTGTTGAAAAAAATGTGATAGTATGTGACAGTTCTGTTGACCAGAGCTTCCACTAGTGGAATTCCGGGAGTCCTATACTCCCAAATTTCATGTTTGGACTCCCTAAAAACATATCAAGGTTGGCCTTGACATCTCTAAAAATAATAATTTTAACCAAATTACATGTATTTGAACCATTATAGACCTCCATGTTTCTTGCTTGGACTCCCAATAGCATTACCCATTTAAAAATTGGTAGAAGCCATGCTGTTGACAGTTCTTTGAGTATTCATGGATGTATTTCGTCTGGCCCCATGTCTTTTGATCTTTTCAAACCATTTAATAATTTCTTAATTCCATTTGGGCTGATGGTGAAGTTTTCCATTTTGTTTGTTTTAGGAATTGAGTATGACATTTCGCTAAAGGTTGTTTCAGTGAACACGCTAGTAATTTGGGGAATATCTCATTGTGAATTGAGTTGAATGATTCAGGTAGGAAGATTTTACTGAGACTTGTGAACTTGAACTTGAATTGCAATGTGTAGTCAACAGAAACTCACTCACAAACTGATGACAAAAATGTTATCAATACACAGAATTAGATACATGTAGTTCAGGTTCAATAGCAATAGTAATGTTAATAGGAATAAAAAACGGTCGTGATAGTTTCTCTGGCTTCCTCTCATAATCATATTATACCATTCATTTTCACTTCCAAAGCCATGTGCTTGTTTGCTCTAGAAAATCATCCAAGAGAGAGATCATATAGAGATAACGGCGCGATTCCATGGAAACTAAACCTGACCTAAAATTGTTGTATCGCTCACAGATAACATCCCCCTGACTATGAATGTCACTAGTGTCCAATCCTATCTATTTAGCACAAGTAAATTGGCTGTTAAGCATTTCGTCTTTCCTGAGGTCGGTATCTGCGAGAATTCCATTTGTTTTGAGATATTAGCCTCTCCATACTAAATGTGTCAAAGATGTCAATTAGGGGTTGGTCGTCTGAATCTGATAATACATGTATGACCATATCCACCCGATCTGTATAGCCAACTCCACCCGAAATATAGCAGGCAGACATGGCTATACCGATCCGGTGGAAATGGCCAGCCGGACTTGGCAGTTGGCAGAGATCGCCAGATGAACATAGTCGATAACAGCCGCAGTCGAAAACAGCCACCAGTAGGCCAAAAACAGCCGCCGGTATAGCGATCACAGCCACCGCTGTGCGTAGTACATTGGTGTATCTCATGTCTAGTTATTTTATCATCTAAGATCATAATTCTGTTCTTACTGTGAGAATTATATTATTTGATAATTTATTACCATCAATAATATTTGGGGTTTTTTCAGGCGGTGGTTAATTCGATGCCCGAGCACTATGGTACTAGGTTTGTAAATTGCAAAGTTTCGGGAATGGATGAATAGTTTTTGTTTTGTCCCCCCCCCCCCCCCCCACACACACACACACCCACCCCTTCTCTAGTTAAGCAGCTTAAAGTTCTCATCTATTCTTAAAAGATACATATCCTAGCTAAATTTATGACTATTTGTTACTTTATGGACACTTTAACTAGCTTAGACTGTAGCCGCCATTTTAGATAGATATTTGCGGGCGCCATTATTTCAGACTCTATTGTCTTCGCAGGTGAGGTATAGTTTGTATAAAACCATTCTCGTAGCGCTAATGCTGGTCATTCTTTTGCTGGCTTTCAAGGTGAGCGCATAGTACAGTACAATACTAGTTCTATATTTCCTATGGTGCAAATAAATACAAATATATATATAACAAGTTACTGAATGCTGTTGCTGCCTATGGTAGCAACAGCTTTCGTCAAATGGTTATCAAAATAATCAACTGATAATACAATTGTCACTAGGCAGTTTTGATAATAATTTGGCTGGAAATCGTTGATGAAACAACTTTCAATCAAATTGTTCTCAAAATAATCAGCAGGGCAGTCAATGTTGCTGCTGAAGATATTTCGCACAACTTTATTGTCTTTATCATTTCTTACTCAGGCAGCTGCAGCGTTGTCAAATTTTTATTAGAATAATCAGCGAGCTTTTGATTTTGTTAGCTAACAAATGTCTACACAATAAGTATATTGTATATATACACCTGTGCAAAAGTTAAGCACCACCCTATTTTTACGCACATGCGAGGGTATATTCATGTGCTATGAAGAAAGCAATAGCATAAACATTTATGTACCCATCCATCTTAGTGCAAGAGGTAATAATGCAACTAGAGGAATGCTGATTATGATGGTGGGGAAACACTGTATGTTTTTGTTTGAACTTGAAAACGAGGCCTGAATATGGTTACGTTGACACAACTGACAACTATTGCCCTACAGTTGACACACGTGGCTAGATTGTCATTAATGGTGTCTGAAAACGAAGTTTAACATCTGTGCACGAGTTTGAGACTGTCATTATTAATACCGGGTATATCCACCTTGTGCCTGGATGACGGCCTGGACACGACGTCTCATGCTGGTCACCAACCGACTGATACGCCATTGTGGTATTCGTTGCCATTCAAGATGGAGTGCGTCTGTTAATTCCTGTAGGTTCTGCACAGGAGGATCCCTCCTTCTCACCATGTTTCCCAGAATGTCCCAGATATGCTCAATAGGGTTCATGTCGGGGCTCCTTGCTGGCCATGGTAGGGTTTCGATGGCATTCTGGCGGAGGTATTCATGCACAGCTCTAGCACGATGTGGTCGGGCGTTGTCATCCATGAATATAGGGTGGGTTCCAGGTGCATGATTTACAAAATGAGGGACCACAACTCTATCCAGTATGGAATCTTGATATCTTTGTCCATTTAGTGTTCCCGGTACAGTCAACAGATCCAGCTTACAATCAAATGAGATGCACCCCCATATCATAACGGAACCTCCACCAAATGGAACTTCTTCCATGATGTTACGTTGGTCGTACGCCGTGCGTCTGGACCTCCATACACGAGTTCGACCATCTGTGGCATGAAGCAGGAACCGACTTTCATCGGACCAATGTACCTGTCTCCAGGATCTCATGTTCCAGTGTCTTCTTTCGTTGCACCACCTCATACGCTCCTCTTTGTGGGGTGCAGTGAGGAGAGGACGTCTGACAGGTCTCCTAGCTTTCATGCCAGCAGCATACAGTCTCCTTTTGACGGTAGACATTGACACTCTATTGCGCGTTTCCCATTGCTGGCTGAGCACTGCTGTTGGTGAATGGAGATCTCCTAACGAGGCGTACTAGGGCTCGATCATCACGGGCAGTAGTCTTCTTCGGTCTTCCAGATCTAGGCCTGTCCTTCACCTCGTTAGTTTGCCCATGTTTTGCAATCAAACGACTGATTACAGTATGGTTAATGTTCAGCTGTCTGCCAATCTCTCTGCATGACATACCAGTGGTATGCATGCCTATGATTTGCCATTTCACACGATCACTTAACCTTCGTCTTGCCATAGCGGTTCACAATCAAGAGCTAATTCTCTCTGTACAAATAAACCACGGTCATGAACACAAAATTCCTAATCTTGTCGCCTAAATCTGTATGTAATGTTCTACACCTCAAACTGGACTTTTACATAATTGAACACGTGTGCTGTTTCCCGCCACGCACGGACATCAAGCGGCGTGAAGTCATGCATGCATGTGCATTTCGTACTTGGAATTATGTCAGCTAACGCGGGGACAAAAAGTATGGCAGCCTAGTTGTACCATCATGTTTCTACGTTCTATTGTTTTTGCTGGTGCTTAACTTTTGCACAGGTGTATATATATATATATATATATGGTATATGGAATCAAGACCCAGTCTCAGATATACTCGAAAAAATTCTGTTAATTTTATTGTCAATCAGGAGATAAGCATATTATTCTATTCACTGTAAGCATGTCAGAAGCGATCGTGTGTGTACTGGTGGACTGCTTGATCTGTCTGAACATGTTTCACTCTGAAATACGCATACGATATAGGCCTAACTAATTGTGTATGCACTTGCTCGCAAACAAAACAGGAAGTTCGCTGATTATTCTGAGAAAAATTTGACAACGCTGTTGCTGTCTGAGTAAGAAATGATTGTCAATAAAGTTGCACGAAATATCTTCAGCAAGTCGTGCAATGTTGACTACACTGCTGATTATTTTGAGAACAATTTGATTGAAAGTTGTTGCGTCAACAATTTTCAGCCAAATTGTTATCAAATCTTTATCTAGTGACAATTGTATTATCAGCTGATTATATTAAAAAACAATTTGACGGAAAGTTGTGGCTGCTATAGGCAAACCTGTTATAAATATATTTGTTGTCACTTGCACCATAGGAAATATACACAACTGGTATTGAACTATGCTATGCACATCTATGCGCTCGCCTTGAAAGCCACCAGAAGAATGACTAGCATTAACGTTACAAGAATGGTTTTATATGAACAATTGCTCACCGGCGAAGACAATAGAGTCTGAAATAATACGCCAGCAAATATCAATCTAAAGTGGTGGCTAAGGTTCTAGTTAGTTAAAGTGCCCATAAATTAACAAATAGTCATAAATTTAGCTAGGATATGTGTCTTTTAAGGATAGATGAGAACTTTAAGCTCCACCCACACTTTGCCAGTGTTGGGATCGATCGATCCATGCACTCCCTGAATCTCATTTTCCTGAAAACTATGTGCTGGGCGCTGTTGCTGTAGTAGACATAATTCGTAAGCTACACTTTGGCACCAGTTGACAGACTATTAAGCGTTCATGATGGACTTAATTATGTCATTCATGACGTAATAGATTGTGACATCATAGATCGATAGATTGTAGATATTTATAATTTATTGTCGATATGTTCATATTACGATTTTGAATGATTAATTATATGCCATATGTTAATTGTTATGCATTTGTGTGCTATACGTTAGTTTGTATTTTATTTCAATCAATCAAACTTTATTGGCAAATCCAACATGTGGACATATGCCTAGATAAAAACATTGTAGATGACATTAACATCAGATATGCATTTATATAACTATATACAAACAATATACAGGATAAGCATATAACTTTTAATTAAAAATGCACACACGCATGCACATTCATACATACACCTACACGCACACACGCATGCACATTCATACATACACGTATATACATGTTCATACAGACAAATGCACATATAAATGTACGACATGAGAAATATAAGTTTATCATCAAATATGTCAAATTCAGAGAATTCATTCAGTTTATGGAAGATTTTCAAGATTATCGCACCACCCCCCCCCCCCCCCCCCTTTTTCCTCCTAAGAAAAGGGAGAGAACTAACGAACATGTATCTCGCCTGAAAACACAAATATGCCAAGAGGGTTAACTACTCCCTGCATATTCCATGTATTAGCCTGGGAATGAGCATGAATATATAAGATGAATGAACATGATACATATACATAATACAAAAAACTCTCACTTATTGAATTACCTTATGATAATTGGACTTCAGACGTACCGCCTCCAACCATTCACCGGTTCGGCCATCGGTGACACAATCTGGTTGACATCCTCTCGCCTGACCATGCATGCTTTAGGTTCTTTTCTTACCAAAGTGAGAAAAGGGTGAAAAGCAGTGTGGTCACTAACTATCGTTTCAAAACAGCTAAAGCGAGTGGATTGGCTGAGTCTGACACATCCCTCATATAGTAATCCGTGAATGAGGACTCACAGTGCCATTGTGCAACGGCCATGATGTCCTATAACGGAACACCATTGTAAAGGGCGGTCGAGGCGGCTATTCCTCTGACATTGTGTGCCCTTACGCCTTGCACCTGGTGCCCAGTCGCCATCTCGTGAGTAGTCTGAATGCATTCGACCACCCAACGAGAGATAGTATCCATGGATGCGGCGCCATAAGACTTTTTATGGCAGATCCACAGATGTCTATCGTTCGACCGTAACGAGTCAGTCCGTTTCTTGTACTTAGTCAAAGCACGGACCGGGCACCAGACACTGGCATCACGATCAAACCTAGTTAACTTCGGTATAATGATCGGTTTGCCGGGATATCTCAAAGATTGGTTCTTTGACATAAATTCTGCTCTTGGCAGAAGACGCAGACCTTCTCCAGAAACAATAAATCGGTTCCTCTCTGCCGAAAGCGCATGGATCTCACTGCGCCTTCTAGCTGAGGAAGCTGCCAATAGAAAGACCGCCTTTAGAGTCAAATGCTTTAGACTAGCCGAACGCAACGGTTCGAAAGGGTGCTTGGCCAGTACATTAAGCACTAAAGATAGACTCCAGGCTGGAATGACTACCGGTTGTCTCGGGCGGAGATTGCTCATTCCCTTCCACATCACATTTAACTGGGCCACCTCTGGACTATCCCTGTTGGCTAGACAAGGGATAACTGATGCCAAAGCTGACTTGTATCCAGCAACTGTGACGGGAGCTAGTCCTGCAAAGAACAGCTCACAGAGAAAGTCTTCTATTTGCTGAATAGTGGATTGAAAGGTATCAATACCCTTTTCTTCACACCAGTCTGCAAATCTGTTAACCTTGTTGTTATATGACTTGAAGGTTGACCTCCTTCTCGCAGCCGCGATGAAATCAGCAGCCTGTCGAGAAAAGCCTTCCGACGTGGAACGTTGTTTGACAACATCCACGCAGTCAATTTGAACATTTCGGGACACTCGTGTAGGAAGCGTCCCTTGGCCTGGGAGATTATGTTCGGAATCTCGGGCAACTGCACAGGATTTTCCACCAGCAGATCTAGAAGATCCGTGAACCACGCCCTGCTCGGCCAATACGGCGCTATTAGCAGGACCAGACACGGCTCCTCCCTGACCTTCACCAATACCTTCGGTAGAAGAATGGTGGGTGGGTACGCGTAAGCGTGCATCCCTCTCCAGCTTATCGCCAGAGCGTCTGTATCGACGGCATTTGGATCTGGAATCGGCGAGACATATGTCATGATTTGAGCATTTTCCTTTGTGGCGAACAAGTCCACGTTGGGTTTGCCCCAATGCTCGAAGATCCGTCGCAGAACCGGAGGGTTGAGGGACCATTCTGTTGGCAAGATTCTCTGTCTGCGAGACAAAGCATCCGCCAGAATGTTCAATCGGCCAGGAATATGAGCTGCTTTCAAAACAACCGAGCAATTCCTGCACCATTGAATCAAGTGCCACACCCTGATGCACAGAGTGGGCGACCTGGTCCCGCCTTGGCGATTTATATATGATACTACTGTCGAATTGTCCGACCGTATCAATATCACCTTGCCCCTGATCATCGGAAGGAACTCTTCCAACGCCAGTTCCACTGCCATCATTTCCAACAGATTGATATGCAGCTGACTCTCCGGGAGAGTCCATGTGCCCGAGACCTGGTGTTCTCCCAGGCAGGCACCCCACCCCTCCAGCGATGCATCCGTGTAGACGGACAGCTGGGGGTGGGGTAGGTGCAGCGAAACCCCTATTAGGAGATTCTGACGCTGTTTCCACCATAGAAGATGCGATATTATCGGCTCCAAAACTGGCACCAGTTTTGACAGGGGTTCTGTTCTCTGTTTCCACAGAGACATCAGATACAACTGGATAGGTCTTCGCATTAGAGCAGCGTACGGGATAACCTGCTCCATGGAGACCATCATGCCCAGCATCTGAAGGAACCGCCTCGCCTGAATGTGGTTTCCCACTCGAAAACTCCTGAGGATGGCTAACAGAGACACCACTCTGGGCTCTGACGGGTAAACCCTGCCCTCCTCGAGGTCGAATCGCATCCCCAAATAAACGAAATGTTGAGTGGGCGTCAACTCGGATTTCTCCTCGTTGACTATCCAGCCTAGATCTGAAAGTAACTTCAGAGTCAGAGCAGTATCCACGTTCAACCTGGCTGCCGAGCCTGCCTTGAGCAGCCAGTCGTCTATGTAGGTGTGTAGCGCCACGTTCTCTTTTCTGAGAAACGCTGTCACCGCAAGGACCACTCTTGTGAAAACCCTCGGAGCTGTCGACAGGCCAAACGGGAGAACTGTAAACTCCCATACTTGATTCTGAAACGCAAATCTCAGAAACCTGTGCCAACTCCGATTCATCGGAATGTGGAAATATGCATCTTTCAGATCGATCGATACACACCACATTCCTTTCCTCAATCCCGCCATTACCGACCTCGGCGTTTCCATCTGGAACCGAGGCGTATGGATAAACCAATTTAATGGCCTGAGATTGAGTATGGGTCTCCATCCCCCTGTGCTCTTGGGGACAAGGAACATGTTTGAATAGAAGCCTGGAGTGTTCCGGTTTGCTGGTTTTATTGCTCCCTTCAGAAGCAAACCCGACACTTCCTTTTGAACGGCTTCTAACTTGTCTGGCTCCCTTGGTACGGGTGTCCAGACAGGTGCCAAAGACAGATTTTGTGGTGGAAAGTCCCACCACTCCGGCATGTAACCCTGGGATAACCATCCCAGGACCAGACTGTCTGACGTCACACCTCGCCAGGCCTCGACGAAACGCATGAGCCTTCCACCCACCATAGACGCCTCGACGTCTAACGGGGTTGTCCGGCTCGCAGTCCGCCCCCCCCCCCCCCCCCTCTTTCTTAACGAGAGAGAGTGAGAACCATTTCGTTCTAGGCACGACGGGTATAACTGGCACCGCTGTTCCTGTCGCACAGGCGCGGTCCAGGCGGATATGAAGGGAGCTTGCGTACCCTCAGGTACGCTTCGGCCCCTTCTGTCCGCCCTTTGAGGCCTTACCCTTACCGCCTCTAGGGCGGTCAGGAGCAACATTGGGGAGGGTAGGCGCCTCTACAACCTTCCTGGGCTTCTTCGCCGGCGGCGGCTCCGAGAACCCAGCTGAAGCAGAAGTCGCAACAGGCCTGGCTTTCGCCTTGCTCTTATGCTTCTTCTGCTTCTTTGAAGGCTGTCCCGTTAGCGGTTTCCCCACAGCCCCTAGTGCGTGCGCTTGCCGCACTAGCTCTAGCTGTAGGTTTACCGCTAACCGATTCTGCGCGATACTGGCGGTGTCCTCTAAGATGGCCCGCGCTTGGCCACCAAAGATGCTAGGCCCTGTCAGGGGCGTCCCAAGAAGACGCTCCCTGACTGCCGTAGCCGGACGCATATGGTCAATGACCATTTGCCTCCTGGACTTTGTCACTTACGCTTGCACCCTTGCCAATGCGTCCATTGACAGCACCAAGCCGTCATTAACACATGAAAGCGCCACAGGTGGCACAGGGTGGCCTGCCCCCGCTTCAGCCCACACCGACTGAAGGAGACGATAAGAGTGATTGACAGCGCTCATCGCTGCCCTCACACCCTCATCGCATAGGGACAGGACTTCTTCCTGGTGTACCTGGGACTTATCCACTAGTGCCGGACCGGGGCCACCCGACCCGGCACTCTGGACTCCCAGTACCCATCGGTCATCCTCCGTGACCGACGGGACTACACCATACCTGTCGTATTCACCCCGCGGAATACGACATCTTGCCCGCACCTCCCTGGAGGCCGCAGGGAGCTGACCCTTGGTCATTAGTTGTTTGCTATAAACAGCATCCAACAAATCTATGAACCGTGGATCCAGTCCCACTGACTGGATCCGGGCCGCGGGCAAAATCCCCGTCCTAATCGACGCAACCGACGGACGGGGCGCATCTTCATCGGCCGTGGCCGAAACCACAGACGGGTCAACCCTGGCTAGCCACGCCAGAGCATCTGACCAATCTACCTCCGATGAAGACACCCCCGCAAACACGTCACCCGTTGACGTGCTCACGGGTCTGCCAGCCACGGCCTCCCGGCAAGGAGCCACGGCTGACACGCCAGGCACTCCGCTACCACACGGTTCCGCCGCCACCCCATGAAACACTCCGGTCCATGGGGTAGGTCCGCACGGAAAACCGTACGGACCCGTAACAGTCGCGGAACCATAGCCGGACACGGGCGCCAACGGCACCCCACGTCCGGCTGCCGGACCAGGCGAGATAGGTGAGTACCACGCCTGGCCCGGCACACCCGTTCCCATGACGGCTGGTGACAAACCAAGCCGCGCGGAACCGGTGCAAGGTAACGGATTGGCCTCAGCCGCAGGTGGAGCCGCTGACCTGGCTTGCGCCAAACCAGACAAATGGAGGCCAGTTCCGTCCAGGACGGAATCAACCTCCATATTCTCCACCTGCGGCTTCACAGGCCGCAGCAACCTCTCCTCCTCGGCCTCCTCGTCTTCAGACTCCGAAGAGCCGTCACCTTTGGTACCTTTGGTAGCAGGGACGACACCAGCGTGGGCAGAACGCTATGCAGAAAACCCTGCATAGCCGGACCAAACCACGCCGGCGGTGCCATCTCCGCCACCTCCAGCTGGGGACGTGGAGCACCCCCACCGGCCGAACCGGGCGCTCCACGATTTCCTCTCGGACCGCCTGACCCCGCGTCAGACCCAGCCAAGTCCTTCTGGGCAAGGAACTTAACCATCATTTCGACGGACCACACTGCACAAACATTACACCTATGATCTATATTACACAGGGAACACCTAAAACAGACATGGTCCTTGAACATTACATGGACAAACTTATGGCAGTAGTCACATGATGGCGGGGCTGGCTTGGCCTATAAAATAAGCACAAACCTACAATAAACAAGCGGAACGAGACCCGGATGGAAGGCAGACAATTAATTTTCAAATAATTTTGACTCATAAATTAACCGTAACCTCCCCGCACCCCACCCCGCCACAACAACGATCGCATTGATTATGACGACAAGCACGCGGCGGGCACAAACACACCCATAATAGATCCTCCAGGATGTGTAACGGCTCCAGGAATCATATCGCATAGCATTCAGGGTATATTTACTAATCAATATAAATTATACTCCTAACGAAAGCAGCACGATATGTGAAGAAAACAACAAAATGTATAACAAACTGCTGTCTCACACGGTAAAACCGCAGACCACGCATCTACTCAAGAATTTTGAAACCACCGATCATTGCAAACCAATCGTGATCGCACGTAAACTTGATCATTCTAAAGTTTCCGGTACCATTTTTAGTACGCAGCACCCAGAATAAGATGCGTGAATTAATTAAATTTTTCTTCACATAAACATCCGAGCGACCGGGTGTGACGTCACCCGCTCAGATTCTACGGAGAACGACGTCAGCCGATATTCGTGTTAGAAATACTGTAGCAAACACCTATTTTCATATCTGCCGATCGCCTGTTGGGGGTTAAAGAAGGCGATCGTCTGGCATATATCGTTGTTAGCACACGTCCCAGATTCTATGGGGTCAGAAATTGGAACATGCGACACAACGAAATTTAGAGACCTAAGTCTTTTAACTATGGATAATAAAGAACAATACAACCTGGTTGTCTTGGGCGGTATTCTCCATAGTCCTTAGTTAATCCTTTCAGAACACACAAACTATCACCGATTAAAGACTTAGATTATTTAAAACACTAAAATCCCTAATGCAGAAAGCATGTATTGCTCTTGTTGCTATGCAAACAAGAATGAGCTCTATGGTAAACGGGTACTCGGCAGTTGGGAGCCGAGTACCCGGTTCCCAGGAGTCGGTAAAGCTTTCTAAGTCTATAATCCTAGAGCCGCTGTCAGGGCCAGCTGTATATCAGAAGTAACAGAATGGTGAGTATTGATCGAAGGAGAATGGTCATTGTGACAAATCAACTGGTGATGTCTAGTCATCTGCGTATTCCGCTCCACCTGCTTTGGACAGATCAGGTGAGCTGCGGCCTCAAGCAGCATACGAGACACTGTCCTCATCAATAATCATATAACGTGGTTGTCATCACTGGTGGTGGTGGTGGTGGTGGTTGTAACTATGGACGCCTGTAAGTTGTAGGTGCAACTCAGACTATTAATTAATAATCTTACGTAATTGTCATCACTGCTGATAGTGGTAGCGGCTGTAACTACGCCTATCTAATAAGTTGTACATATATAATTTATACCATCATCAATCTCGTAGGTGATGTTCAACTAGACTGCATCATCATCTACAATCGCATCAGCTACTTTTTCATCCACTTGTGCTGCTTAGGGAACAAATGTGGGGTGGAAAGAAAGTAAACAGATGTTACTTTGAAATTAAAAACATATTATTACATGACAGGATGGCCAGAAAAAACCCCTTAAAATTAATATATTAGAAGCCCCAAGCATCTGATACAGACATGGGGTAATTGCAATTTGTGATGGCTGTAATTTAAATATATTTTTCAAATAATTGATTGTAATTGTAATTGAATAGCTACAAAAGTAATTGTAATTGAATTGTAATTAATTACATTTGAAAATTTTGTAATTTGTAAATTGAATTTATCAATTACATACATACATTTCATGTTTGTTTGATGTTGACACTATAAATTACTATCCGTTCTTAATTCTTGACAACAAACACCAATGCATTAGGAAGGTACACAATGTATAACAAAGCACATTATCATACATGTACTAATAAGTTGTTTAATTTTTTTACATTAATTGACATGAAGTTGTTGATGCCTTACTTCTCTAGTCAAATTAGTTTCAAAATATTAAACAGAAATAGTTGTTATAAATGTACGTGATTTTTTGTTTTCGTTCTTTGAGCTCAAAGGCCTATTAACATTAATTTGACTGGAAGTATTTGCTGCCTGACTGTTGCAGCAACTGCTTCCAGTCAAATTAGTTACAAAAATATTGAACAGGATATTTGGGAAAATGTATGTGCTTTTTCATATTTGATCTTTCAGATTCAAATGGTTAAGTAAAATCTTTCTTAATTATAAATCTTGTTTCACATCCATATAGAAACAACTGTTAAGAAAGCTATTGGAATTTTTTAATAATTTTACTGGAAATCACAGGTGCTTTAGACAGCAACAGCTTTCAGGCAAATCACTATCAAAATAGTCAACCAAATTTTTCAGACATCTCATTGAAAGGTTTAATTCCTAAATAACAATCATGACACCTGTGTGTCCTTTATAATCATGCTTAAATGAATGCAAAAATATCATGTCCTCATGGCCTGTGTTTTTCTATTGAGCCCAGTAGATCAGCCTAACCCTTTTAACTCTAAGTTTCAGGAAAATACTCTGACATCTCTGACGAGAGTTGCACAATATTTTGAAAATAAGTTAGAAATTGTAGCTGTTTAATGCATCACCAACTTGCAATCAAATTATTTTAAAGAAGTTAGTTCATATAGTGTAAGTAATACTAACTTAGTATGCCTATAGTTATGCAATTTACCATGGGGAAAAGTATTATTGATGGGATTAACTCCAGCAGTGGTCATCAATCTACTGGGAGGTGTAATTTTATCCATTCACAAAAGGCTTGATGATTTTATTGAATGTTTTGTAACAACCCTTTCAACTATACAGATGGCATATTACAAAATCCGCTTACAATGCAAGAAATATTAGATTGAATATTTTGAAAATAACTTAACTAGATGTCATTGGTTGCATGTGGTAGCAACAGCAAAAGATCTCAGACATCTTAAAGAATGTTCTCCTTGAAATGTGTTAATACCTCGTGGACTGGTTTCTAGAGGGTATATTAATTCATTAAAACTCAAGATTTGTCAAGAAAATTGAAAATATACTGCTCAGTGAATGTCCACAACATGCATGTCAAGAGAAGACTATTTAAAAAAAATTCTAAACTGGACTGACTGGCTTGGTTAGTGAACCAATCATTCCAGTGGTAAATTTAAGAAAATAGTCTTCTCTTACCCGGCAAATGGATTTTGCTCAAGACCGCTGCTCAAGCCATTTTTGGCAGGCTCGGCCACTCAACCCTTCTTCGGTGTCAATATTCTCTCTTTTTGAGTTGATAGCAGGGTTGGGGCCAATGTACTCATGTTCGAGTACAGATTTTCAAGTCCTCGCATGTACTCAGTACTCATGCCTTTTTATGAGTACATGTACTTGTACTCAGTCTCAGTACATTTCCAAAGTACTTGTACTCGAGTACATACTCAGTACTTGTACTTTTGAGTACTTAAGAGTAAATGCTGAGTACTTATCCATTTTCTACATACAAATTATATGCATACTTTATTCTTTTCATTCAACATTCCAAGCTCTGGTTCTCAGAGAGGTGATGTGAAATCTAGTAAATATTTGAAAACAATTTGACTGACTTGGTGCTATCTGGTCAGATTTTTAAATTAATCTGCCTTGTAATATGTTTTCATACATGTAGTGATTTGTTTTAAAGTTTTAAAATTGAAATTCGGGATGTTTACTTGTAAAAGGGCAATTGCTGTTATAGGGAATAAGATAACAAGCATTTGACTAATGACACTAATGAAACATTTGTATCTAAATTTCAAGGCTGTCATACAGGAAACTGTTGAATATTTTAAACATAATTTGACTAGAATCCATTTCTGCTTGAGCCAGCAACTGCTTCTAGCCAAATTAATTTCAAAATATTTAAAAACTTAGCTGTTAATTGGATTTGAAATTGAAATTCTGGATGTTTGTGTTGAAATGGGTAATTGTTGTATGTATGCTAATAGGAAATAAGATTAAACAAGTAAAGCATTTTAACCCAAGCACTATTAAAACCATCTTTATTTACCTTTCAAGGCAGTCAGACAGGTAAACTTAAATAATTTTAGAATCTTTTTTAGCCGCATAAAAATTGTCATTTTTGGTCATTTATCATTGAAAGTGTTGAGAGAAGTAGGGCGGATTAGAACAGAGCTTGTGCAAGAGCACAAGCCATATGTCAACAAATACCTGGGGGAGGGGGGGGGGGGGGGGCAAGCAATTATATGCCTACTGATAAGATACCATTCTTGCATGATAGGCCATGACAATGAAATTAGACAAAGGCCATTATTTCAGGCTTTATAAACCTCCCAACTCTTAACATTTTAACACTCAATCCAGTGAAAATGCCTTCTGCAGTTGTCTTGGAAAATGTCAATTTGCAGACCAAGAGGACACTATTCTTGAAATTTTACCACTGGAATAACTGGCTTGATAAGAAAGCCAGTAATTCCAATGGTAAATTTTCAAAAATCATCTCTAGGACTGCAAATAGCCATTTTCTATGAGATAATCTGCAAATTGACAATTTCTATGAGAAAATTGAAACTTTCTTGAACAAATTTGAGTGTTAAAGGATTAATCAATGTTAATATTACATACACTATTTTAAGAATAAAGTTAAATGTTGAAAATTAAAAAAATAAATTGACTTGAAGCGAATGCTACCATCAGCAGTAATGTTTATCAGTCAAATTAATTTTAAAATATTCAACATTACTACATGATTTATCTGAAATAAATTATTTCTAATTTAAGCCTTTCACTGATGAAGCCTTATACCATACATTCATAGGACTCATGCCAGGAATTCTTTATGAAGTAAATATTCTGTTAAATATTTTGAAAATAATTTGATTGGAAGTAATTTCTGCCTAAGTTAGGAGCAACTGCCAACCCAATTATTAAAAAAATATTCAACTGGTTATTTCTTGTTTTGTCATGTTCTCTATCGTTAAGAGCATTAGTAAATATTCTGTGAAATGTATATTCAAAATATTCAACACGGTACCTTTGTTTAGTAAATAAATAGAGGGAAACACCACTACAGATGCCATATTTTATATTTACATGTATATTTACAGAATTCACAGCAACTCCACCCCATATAGCACAGGGTAATATTATAGTATGGCTGTTCTTCCCCACCCCCTCCATAGCCACCTTGGATGACAGTTTGATATTAACATGTACTTGTACTCGTACTCAAGTACATTTACAATGTACTCATACTCAGCCGCAGTACAATTGCTAAAAAGTACATGTACTTGTACTCAGCCTCAAGTACTTTGCCAAAGTACTCATACTCAGCGTCAAGTACAACTGCCTGTACTCGACCCCAATCCTGATTGATAGCAAAGAAACTGGTGTACATTTTTCAACAAATTTGATATATGATGTTCCTGTCTATGACTGTCTATGGCAGCAACATCTTCCAGCAAATTTGTTGAAAAATGAGTAACAGTCCATCTCCTAATTTGATTTGAAAATTAAAAATGTTGATATCAGAGAGGTAACGGTTAATGAAATCGTATATGCAGACCCGAGACAGTTTATTTTCTCATAGAACATATCCATTTGCGGAACAAGAGAGAACTGTTTTAGAAAATTTACCACTGGAATGACTGGCTCTGTTATCGAGTTAGTCATTCCAAACTTGGTAAATTTTCAAAAATACTCTCTTGGTCTGCAAGTAGACATTTCTCAAGATCATTGCAGATGCCACAATATTTTTTGCCAAAATTGAGTGTTAAAGGGTTAATATAACAACTATGTAATTCACCTTTTACTTTGCTAAACTACTAAATTCTTTGTTTATTTATTCAGCCCACACAGCCATTGCTTCCATTTCATACACACATATATTGGTAAAATGTAATTGTAATTCATTACTTTGGAATGTAATTGTAATTAATTACATTCACAAAATGAATGAACACGTATTAAATTGTAATTTAATTGAACCGTTTGCAAAGTAATTGTAATTAATTACTTTGGCAATGTAATTGGCCCATGTCTGGTTGGATGTAACAATAATAAGGGAGATAAATCTGGACAGTTTATTTCGATTGTCACTAAACCTATCCAGAGTAATCTCCCTTATTATTGATACATCGAAATGACTGCAGTTTTAGTTGGGAATTAAAATATGTTCATCTTTGTAGATACATAATGTCACTATGTACATCATATATATGGTTATGACATGAGATGATTTCAAGCTCATGCACGCACAAACTCGCTCACACACACACGCATGCACACACACACGCGTAGGCACCGGCACATGAATTATTATAAATATTTTTACAACATGTGATGCGGTGTCTGTTCATCATATAGGCATAGGCCTATATATGATTATGATAATGATATGCTATGTATGAGTGTTTATTATTGTTGCGCGAGAGAGGGAGGGATGGAGGGAGAGAATTTTCAACAAACTATATTTGATACAAACCTTTGCGTTGCGTATGCTAATTCTTATTGAGTCGCATAAAAAAACATTGTCCACCAAAGTGGTCCACCAAAGTTAAGAACCACCACAATTTGTCATATGTCATAGAATCCTGTTGCTGCCTCACGTAAACGCATTAGGTAGGTGGTCCTATACAGTTAGCTAATTAACCTCCAATACTTAAGACCCACCATCATTATACATCAGCATTTATTTAGATAGGGGGTTCCCAGACAGTAATAGGAAACTGTATGAATGTTTTTAGAACCACCACACGAGTGGTCCACTTAACCCTTTCACTGACAACTCCATGAACATGTAAATTCTTTATGGGATAAAATATATTCTGCCTAAGGCAGCTTCCAGTCAAATTAATTTCTAATTATGCAACCGTTTTTCTGTATGACAGCATTGAAGATGTGATATGGAGAATTCATCGTTGAATGGGTTAAGAACCACCATCATCATATTTCTTAGTGAAAGTCGCCGCTGCCTCGCATTAACTTATGTGGTCCTCCTTAGACAAACGGTTTTATTTTTAGAACCACCAGGTGCTATTTCACATGTTTGTAGATCCACCATCAGGAAACCTCAAGTGGTTCATCTTAGATATAGATGGTGTTATGCATTGGGATAATTATTCACTAATATTAAAAAACCAACAGCCTCATCATCATCATACATACATGCACAGATTTTTTTAGAACCACCGTCAACAATGGCTGTTCAGTTTGAACCACCGCAATGTGTGCGTTAAATGTCGCTGGCATTCATCGGACGAAAGGTTTTAAACAGCGGGATTATTTAATTGTTAGCACCCACAGCGTTGTATCAACTAGGAGATTTAATTGCAGGAAACCATTACAATGGGCTGAATATCCTCAAAAATTACAACGAACATTTCGCTAGCCAATCAGCTATCAGAAACATCTTCAGCAAATAGAAATACATGTCAGAGTGGCGGCTTGGTGTGGTGGCTAGCACTCAGGACTACTTAACCGGAGAACCTAGTTCGCGCCTGAGCTGTACACTCACGGTCGTTGGAAACATGGGCAATCTCCTTCGCTCCTTGCCTCTCTCCACCCAGGAGTATAAATGGGTACCAGTGTAAAAGCTGGGGAAGTTACCAATAATAGACCGAAATAAAACCAGCCTAGATATGCTGTGAATGGGACCATTTCGATTCAACTATTTGTATGTTTTAAATTTACACTTTATATTCAAATGTACATTCAAAATTATTATTTTCAAACATACGGCAGTCAATTTTGCTCATTTCCGATTTTATTTAATCCATTCATACGTTTCCAACGTATTTTATTATTTCAAACATCCGGATTACAGAAATTAAATTACAGAAACATTGTTCAATCTTTAGCAAGGACCACCGTCTCTTAGTCATCTGAAAATAAGTTAGAAACCAGTATTCATCTAAATTTGTTCACAGGGAATTAGGATTTTATCATAGAAAATGTCAATTTAATGAAGAGATTATTTTTTTAAATTTCATTACTGGACTGAGTGGCTCGATAATCAACTAAGCAAGTCATTTCCAATGATAAATTTTCAAAAATAACCATTTCTTTCGTCTTCTAATGGACATTTCATTTACTACTTGAGTATACTTAATACTTGAGTATTAAATGGTTAACAGGGAGACATACATAGCAGGTAACAATATAGGGAGACATACATAGCAGGTAACAATATAGGGAGACATACCTAGCAGGTAACAATATAGGGAGACATTCATAGCAGGTAACAATATAGGGAGACATTCATAGCAGGTAACAATATAGGGAGACATACATAGCAGGTAACAATATAGGGAGACATTCATAGCAGGTAACAATATAGGGAGACATTCATAGCTGGTAACAATATAGGGAGACATACATAGCAGGTAACAATATAGGGAGACATTCATAGCAGGTAACAATATAGGGAGACATTCATAGCTGGTAACAATATAGGGAGACATTCATAGCAGGTAACAATATAGGGAGACATACATAGCAGGTAACAATATAGGGAGACATTCGTAGCAGGTAACAATATAGGGAGACATACCTAGCAGGTAACAATATAGGGAGACATACCTAGCAGGTAACAATATAGGGAGACATACCTAGCAGGTAACAATATAGGGAGACATACATAGCAGGTAACAATATAGGGAGACATTCATAGCAGGTAACAATATAGGGAGACATTCATAGCAGGTAACAATATAGGGAGACATACATAGCAGGTAACAATATAGGGAGACATTCATAGCTGGTAACAATATAGGGAGACAACCATAGCAGGTAACAATATAGGGAGACATACCTAGCAGGTAACAATATAGGGAGACATACCTAGCAGGTAACAATATAGGGAGACATACGTAGCAGGTAACAATATAGGGAGACATACGTAGCAGGTAACAATATAGGGAGACATACCTAGCAGGTAACAATATAGGGAGACATACGTAGCAGGTAACAATATAGGGAGACATACCTAGCAGGTAACAATATAGGGAGACATACCTAGCAGGTAACAATATAGGGAGACATTCATAGCAGGTAACAATATAGGGAGACATACCTAGCAGGTAACAATATAGGGAGACATACGTAGCAGGTAACAATATACGGAGACATACCTAGCAGGTAACAATATAGGGAGACATACCTAGCAGGTAACAATATAGGGAGACATTCATAGCAGGTAACAATATAGGGAGACATACATAGCAGGTAACAATATAGGGAGACATTCATAGCAGGTAACAATATAGGGAGACATACCTAGCAGGTAACAATATAGGGAGACATACCTAGCAGGTAACAATATAGGGAGACATACCTAGCAGGTAACAATATAGGGAGACATTCATAGCAGGTAACAATATAGGGAGACATACATAGCAGGTAACAATATAGGGAGACATTCATAGCAGGTAACAATATAGGGAGACATTCATAGCAGGTAACAATATAGGGAGACATACATAGCAGGTAACAATATAGGGAGACATACCTAGCAGGTAACAATATAGGGAGACATACGTAGCAGGTAACAATATAGGGAGACATACCTAGCAGGTAACGATATAGGGAGACATACATAGCAGGTAACAATATAGGGAGACATTCATAGCAGGTAACAATATAGGGAGACATACATAGCAGGTAACAATATAGGGAGACATTCATAGCAGGTAACAATATAGGGAGACATACATAGCAGGTAACAATATAGGGAGACATTCATAGCAGGTAACAATATAGGGAGACATACATAGCAGGTAACAATATAGGGAGACATTCATAGCAGGTAACAATATAGGGAGACATACCTAGCAGGTAACAATATAGGGAGACATACATAGCAGGTAACAATATAGGGAGACATTCATAGCAGGTAACAATATAGGGAGACATACATAGCAGGTAACAATATAGGGAGACATACCTAGCAGGTAACAATATAGGGAGACATACATAGCAGGTAACAATATAGGGAGACATACATAGCAGGTAACAATATAGGGAGACATTCATAGCAGGTAACAATATAGGGAGACATTCGTAGCAGGTAACAATATAGGGAGACATTCGTAGCAGGTAACAATATAGGGAGACATTCGTAGCAGGTAACAATATAGGGAGACATTCGTAGCAGGTAACAATATAGGGAGACATTCGTAGCAGGTAACAATATAGGGAGACATTCGTAGCAGGTAACAATATAGGGAGACATTCGTAGCAGGTAACAATATAGGGAGACATACGTAGCAGGTAACAATATAGGGAGATATACCTAGCAGGTAACAATATAGGGAGATATACGTAGCAGGTAACAATATAGGGAGACATACCTAGCAGGTAACAATATAGGGAGACATTCATAGCAGGTAACAATATAGGGAGATATACGTAGCAGGTAACAATATAGGGAGATATACGTAGCAGGTAACAATATAGGGAGACATACCTAGCAGGTAACAATATAGGGAGACATACCTAGCAGGTAACAATATAGGGAGACATTCGTAGCAGGTAACAATATAGGGAGACATACCTAGCAGGTAACAATATAGGGAGACATTCGTAGCAGGTAACAATATAGGGAGACATTCGTAGCAGGTAACAATATAGGGAGACATACGTAGCAGGTAACAATATAGGGAGACATACCTAGCAGGTAACAATATAGGGAGATATACGTAGCAGGTAACAATATAGGGAGACATTCGTAGCAGGTAACAATATAGGGAGACATTCGTAGCAGGTAACAATATAGGGAGACATACCTAGCAGGTAACAATATAGGGAGACATACCTAGCAGGTAACAATATAGGGAGACATACCTAGCAGGTAACAATATAGGGAGACATACCTAGCAGGTAACAATATAGGGAGACATTCATAGCAGGTAACAATATAGGGAGACATTCATAGCAGGTAACAATATAGGGAGACATTCATAGCAGGTAACAATATAGGGAGACATACCTAGCAGGTAACAATATAGGGAGACATACCTAGCAGGTAACAATATAGGGAGACATACCTAGCAGGTAACAATATAGGGAGACATTCATAGCAGGTAACAATATAGGGAGACATTCATAGCAGGTAACAATATAGGGAGACATTCATAGCAGGTAACAATATAGGGAGACATACATAGCAGGTAACAATATAGGGAGACATTCGTAGCAGGTAACAATATAGGGAGACATTCGTAGCAGGTAACAATATAGGGAGACATTCGTAGCAGGTAACAATATAGGGAGACATTCGTAGCAGGTAACAATATAGGGAGACATACGTAGCAGGTAACAATATATAGGGAGACATACGTAGCAGGTAACAATATAGGGAGACATACGTAGCAGGTAACAATATAGGGAGACATTCGTAGCAGGTAACAATATAGGGAGACATTCGTAGCAGGTAACAATATAGGGAGACATTCGTAGCAGGTAACAATATAGGGAGCCATACCTAGCAGGTAACAATATAGGGAGCCATACCTAGCAGGTAACAATATAGGGAGACATACCTAGCAGGTAACAATATAGGGAGACATACCTAGCAGGTAACAATATAGGGAGACATTCATAGCAGGTAACAATATGGGGAGACATACCTAGCAGGTAACAATATGGGGAGACATACCTAGCAGGTAACAATATGGGGAGACATTCATAGCAGGTAACAATATGGGGAGACATTCATAGCAGGTAACAATATGGGGAGACATACCTAGCAGGTAACAATATGGGGAGACATACCTAGCAGGTAACAATATGGGGAGACATACCTAGCAGGTAACAATACAGGGAGACATACCTAGCAGGTAACAATACAGGGAGACATACCTAGCAGGTAACAATACAGGGAGACATACCTAGCAGGTAACAATACAGGGAGACATACCTAGCAGGTAACAATACAGGGAGACATACCTAGCAGGTAACAATACAGGGAGACATACCTAGCAGGTAACAATATAGGGAGACATACCTAGCAGGTAACAATATAGGGAGACATACCTAGCAGGTAACAATATAGGGAGACATACCTAGCAGGTAACAATATAGGGAGACATACCTAGCAGGTAACAATATAGGGAGACATACCTAGCAGGTAACAATATAGGGAGACATACCTAGCAGGTAACAATATAGGGAGACATTCATAGCAGGTAACAATATAGGGAGACATTCATAGCAGGTAACAATATAGGGAGACATTCATAGCAGGTAACAATATAGGGAGACATACCTAGCAGGTAACAATATAGGGAGACATACCTAGCAGGTAACAATATAGGGAGACATACATAGCAGGTAACAATATAGGGAGACATTCATAGCAGGTAACAATATAGGGAGACATTCATAGCAGGTAACAATATAGGGAGACATTCATAGCAGGTAACAATATAGGGAGACATACCTAGCAGGTAACAATATAGGGAGACATACCTAGCAGGTAACAATATAGGGAGACATACCTAGCAGGTAACAATATAGGGAGACATTCATAGCAGGTAACAATATAGGGAGACATTCGTAGCAGGTAACAATATAGGGAGACATTCGTAGCAGGTAACAATATAGGGAGACATTCGTAGCAGGTAACACTATAGGGAGACATTCGTAGCAGGTAACAATATAGGGAGACATACGTAGCAGGTAACAATATAGGGAGACATACCTAGCAGGTAACAATATAGGGAGACATACCTAGCAGGTAACAATATAGGGAGACATACGTAGCAGGTAACAATATAGGGAGACATTCGTAGCAGGTAACAATATAGGGAGACATACGTAGCAGGTAACAATATAGGGAGACATACGTAGCAGGTAACAATATAGGGAGACATTCGTAGCAGGTAACAATATAGGGAGACATTCGTAGCAGGTAACAATATAGGGAGACATACCTAGCAGGTAACAATATAGGGAGACATACCTAGCAGGTAACAATATAGGGAGACATACCTAGCAGGTAACAATATAGGGAGACATACCTAGCAGGTAACATTATAGGGAGACATACGTAGCAGGTAACAATATAGGGAGACATTCGTAGCAGGTAACAATATAGGGAGACATACGTAGCAGGTAACAATATAGGGAGACATTCGTAGCAGGTAACAATATAGGGAGACATTCGTAGCAGGTAACAATATAGGGAGACATACCTAGCAGGTAACAATATAGGGAGACATACCTAGCAGGTAACAATATAGGGAGACATTCGTAGCAGGTAACAATATAGGGAGACATTCGTAGCAGGTAACAATATAGGGAGACATACGTAGCAGGTAACAATATAGGGAGACATTCGTAGCAGGTAACAATATAGGGAGACATTCGTAGCAGGTAACAATATAGGGAGACATACCTAGCAGGTAACAATATAGGGAGACATACCTAGCAGGTAACAATATAGGGAGACATACATAGCAGGTAACAATATAGGGAGACATACGTAGCAGGTAACAATATAGGGAGACATACCTAGCAGGTAACAATATAGGGAGACATACATAGCTGGTAACAATATAGGGAGACATACGTAGCAGGTAACAATATAGGGAGATATACCTAGCAGGTAACAATATAGGGAGATATACCTAGCAGGTAACAATATAGGGAGACATTCGTAGCAGGTAACAATATAGGGAGACATACCTAGCAGGTAACAATATAGGGAGACATACATAGCAGGTAACAATATAGGGAGACATTCATAGCAGGTAACAATATGGGGAGACATACCTAGCAGGTAACAATATGGGGAGACATACCTAGCAGGTAACAATATGGGGAGACATTCATAGCAGGTAACAATATGGGGAGACATTCATAGCAGGTAACAATATAGGGAGACATACCTAGCAGGTAACAATATAGGGAGACATTCATAGCAGGTAACAATATAGGGAGACATACCTAGCAGGTAACAATATAGGGAGACATACCTAGCAGGTAACAATATAGGGAGACATACCTAGCAGGTAACAATATAGGGAGACATACCTAGCAGGTAACAATATAGGGAGACATACCTAGCAGGTAACAATACAGGGAGACATACCTAGCAGGTAACAATACAGGGAGACATACCTAGCAGGTAACAATACAGGGAGACATACGTAGCAGGTAACAATATAGGGAGACATACCTAGCAGGTAACAATATAGGGAGACATACATAGCAGGTAACAATATAGGGAGACATACCTAGCAGGTAACAATATAGGGAGACATACCTAGCAGGTAACAATATAGGGAGACATACCTAGCAGGTAACAATATAGGGAGACATTCATAGCAGGTAACAATATAGGGAGACATTCATAGCAGGTAACAATATAGGGAGACATTCATAGCAGGTAACAATATAGGGAGACATACCTAGCAGGTAACAATATAGGGAGACATACCTAGCAGGTAACAATATAGGGAGACATACCTAGCAGGTAACAATATAGGGAGACATTCCTAGCATGTAACAATATAGGGAGACATACATAGCAGGTAACAATATAGGGAGACATTCGTAGCAGGTAACAATATGGGGAGACATTCGTAGCAGGTAACAATATAGGGAGACATACCTAGCAGGTAACAATATAGGGAGACATTCGTAGCAGGTAACAATATAGGGAGACATACCTAGCAGGTAACAATATAGGGAGACATACCTAGCAGGTAACAATATAGGGAGACATACCTAGCAGGTAACAATACAGGGAGACATACCTAGCAGGTAACAATACAGGGAGACATACCTAGCAGGTAACAATACAGGGAGACATACCTAGCAGGTAACAATACAGGGAGACATACCTAGCAGGTAACAATACAGGGAGACATACCTAGCAGGTAACAATATAGGGAGACATACCTAGCAGGTAACAATATAGGGAGACATACATAGCAGGTAACAATATAGGGAGACATACCTAGCAGGTAACAATATAGGGAGACATACCTAGCAGGTAACAATATAGGGAGACATACCTAGCAGGTAACAATATAGGGAGACATTCATAGCAGGTAACAATATAGGGAGACATTCATAGCAGGTAACAATATAGGGAGACATTCATAGCAGGTAACAATATAGGGAGACATACCTAGCAGGTAACAATATAGGGAGACATACCTAGCAGGTAACAATATAGGGAGACATACCTAGCAGGTAACAATATAGGGAGACATTCATAGCAGGTAACAATATAGGGAGACATTCATAGCAGGTAACAATATAGGGAGACATTCATAGCAGGTAACAATATAGGGAGACATACCTAGCAGGTAACAATATAGGGAGACATACCTAGCAGGTAACAATATAGGGAGACATACCTAGCAGGTAACAATATAGGGAGACATTCGTAGCATGTAACAATATAGGGAGACATACATAGCAGGTAACAATATAGGGAGACATTCGTAGCAGGTAACAATATGGGGAGACATTCGTAGCAGGTAACAATATAGGGAGACATACCTAGCAGGTAACAATATAGGGAGACATTCATAGCAGGTAACAATATAGGGAGACATACCTAGCAGGTAACAATATAGGGAGACATACCTAGCAGGTAACAATATAGGGAGACATACCTAGCAGGTAACAATACAGGGAGACATACCTAGCAGGTAACAATACAGGGAGACATACCTAGCAGGTAACAATACAGGGAGACATACCTAGCAGGTAACAATACAGGGAGACATACCTAGCAGGTAACAATACAGGGAGACATACCTAGCAGGTAACAATATAGGGAGACATACCTAGCAGGTAACAATATAGGGAGACATACATAGCAGGTAACAATATAGGGAGACATACCTAGCAGGTAACAATATAGGGAGACATACCTAGCAGGTAACAATATAGGGAGACATACCTAGCAGGTAACAATATAGGGAGACATTCATAGCAGGTAACAATATAGGGAGACATTCATAGCAGGTAACAATATAGGGAGACATTCATAGCAGGTAACAATATAGGGAGACATACCTAGCAGGTAACAATATAGGGAGACATACCTAGCAGGTAACAATATAGGGAGACATACCTAGCAGGTAACAATATAGGGAGACATTCATAGCAGGTAACAATATAGGGAGACATTCATAGCAGGTAACAATATAGGGAGACATTCATAGCATGTAACAATATAGGGAGACATACATAGCAGGTAACAATATAGGGAGACATTCGTAGCAGGTAACAATATAGGGAGACATTCGTAGCAGGTAACAATATAGGGAGACATTCGTAGCAGGTAACAATATAGGGAGACATTCGTAGCAGGTAACAATATAGGGAGACATACGTAGCAGGTAACAATATATAGGGAGACATACGTAGCAGGTAACAATATAGGGAGACATTCGTAGCAGGTAACAATATAGGGAGACATTCGTAGCAGGTAACAATATATAGGGAGACATATGTAGCAGGTAACAATATATAGGGAGACATACGTAGCAGGTAACAATATAGGGAGACATACGTAGCAGGTAACAATATAGGGAGACATTCGTAGCAGGTAACAATATAGGGAGACATTCGTAGCAGGTAACAATATAGGGAGACATACGTAGCAGGTAACAATATAGGGAGACATACCTAGCAGGTAACAATATAGGGACACATACGTAGCAGGTAACAATATAGGGAGACATACGGAGCAGGTAACAATATAGGGAGACATACGTAGCAGGTAACAATATAGGGAGACATACGTAGCAGGTAACAATATAGGGAGACATTCGTAGCAGGTAACAATATAGGGAGACATACGTAGCAGGTAACAATATAGGGAGACATACCTAGCAGGTAACAATATAGGGAGACATACCTAGTAGGTAACAATATAGGGAGACATACCTAGCAGGTAACAATATAGGGAGACATACCTAGCAGGTAACAATACAGGGAGACATACCTAGCAGGTAACAATACAGGGAGACATACCTAGCAGGTAACAATACAGGGAGACATACGTAGCAGGTAACAATATAGGGAGACATACCTAGCAGGTAACAATATAGGGAGACATACCTAGCAGGTAACAATATAGGGAGACATTCATAGCAGGTAACAATATAGGGAGACATTCATAGCAGGTAACAATATAGGGAGACATTCATAGCAGGTAACAATATAGGGAGACATACCTAGCAGGTAACAATATAGGGAGACATACCTAGCAGGTAACAATATAGGGAGACATTCATAGCAGGTAACAATATAGGGAGACATACGTAGCAGGTAACAATATAGGGAGACATTCGTAGCAGGTAACAATATAGGGAGACATTCGTAGCAGGTAACAATATAGGGAGACATACGTAGCAGGTAACAATATAGGGAGACATACGTAGCAGGTAACAATATAGGGAGACATTCGTAGCAGGTAACAATATAGGGAGACATTCGTAGCAGGTAACAATATAGGGAGACATTCGTAGCAGGTAACAATATAGGGAGACATTCGTAGCAGGTAACAATATAGGGAGACATTCGTAGCAGGTAACAATATAGGGAGACATTCGTAGCAGGTAACAATATAGGGAGACATTCGTAGCAGGTAACAATATAGGGAGACATACCTAGCAGGTAACAATATAGGGAGACATACGTAGCAGGTAACAATATAGGGAGACATACCTAGCAGGTAACAATATAGGGAGACATACCTAGCAGGTAACAATATAGGGAGACATACGTAGCAGGTAACAATATAGGGAGACATACGTAGCAGGTAACAATATAGGGAGACATTCGTAGCAGGTAACAATATAGGGAGACATTCGTAGCAGGTAACAATATAGGGAGACATTCGTAGCAGGTAACAATATAGGGAGACATTCGTAGCAGGTAACAATATAGGGAGACATACCTAGCAGGTAACAATATAGGGAGACATACGTAGCAGGTAACAATATAGGGAGACATTCGTAGCAGGTAACAATATAGGGAGACATTCGTAGCAGGTAACAATATAGGGAGACATACCTAGCAGGTAACAATATAGGGAGACATACGTAGCAGGTAACAATATAGGGAGACATACCTAGCAGGTAACAATATAGGGAGACATACCTAGCAGGTAACAATATAGGGAGCCATACCTAGCAGGTAACAATATAGGGAGACATACCTAGCAGGTAACAATATAGGGAGACATACCTAGCAGGTAACAATATAGGGAGACATACCTAGCAGGTAACAATATAGGGAGACATACCTAGCAGGTAACAATATAGGAAGACATTCATAGCAGGTAACAATATGGGGAGACATACCTAGTAGGTAACAATATGGGGAGACATACCTAGTAGGTAACAATATGGGGAGACATACCTAGCAGGTAACAATATAGGGAGACATTCATAGCAGGTAACAATATAGGGAGACATTCATAGCAGGTAACAATATAGGGAGACATACCTAGCAGGTAACAATATAGGGAGACATTCATAGCAGGTAACAATATAGGGAGACATTCATAGCAGGTAACAATATAGGGAGACATTCATAGCAGGTAACAATATAGGGAGACATTCATAGCATGTAACAATATAGGGAGACATACATAGCAGGTAACAATATAGGGAGACATACCTAGCAGGTAACAATATAGGGAGACATTCATAGCAGGTAACAATATAGGGAGACATTCATAGCAGGTAACAATATAGGGAGACATTCCTAGCAGGTAACAATATAGGGAGACATTCATAGCATGTAACAATATAGGGAGACATACCTAGCAGGTAACAATATAGGGAGACATACCTAGCAGGTAACAATATAGGGAGACATACCTAGCAGGTAACAATATAGGGAGACATACCTAGCAGGTAACAATACAGGGAGACATACGTAGCAGGTAACAATATAGGGAGACATACCTAGCAGGTAACAATATAGGGAGACATACATAGCAGGTAACAATATAGGGAGACATACCTAGCAGGTAACAATATAGGGAGACATACCTAGCAGGTAACAATATAGGGAGACATACCTAGCAGGTAACAATATAGGGAGACATTCATAGCAGGTAACAATATAGGGAGACATTCATAGCAGGTAACAATATAGGGAGACATTCATAGCAGGTAACAATATAGGGAGACATACCTAGCAGGTAACAATATAGGGAGACATACCTAGCAGGTAACAATATAGGGAGACATTCATAGCATGTAACAATATAGGGAGACATACATAGCAGGTAACAATATAGGGAGACATTCGTAGCAGGTAACAATATGGGGAGACATTCGTAGCAGGTAACAATATGGGGAGACATACCTAGCAGGTAACAATATAGGGAGACATTCATAGCAGGTAACAATATAGGGAGACATACCTAGCAGGTAACAATACAGGGAGACATACCTAGCAGGTAACAATACAGGGAGACATACCTAGCAGGTAACAATACAGGGAGACATACCTAGCAGGTAACAATACAGGGAGACATACCTAGCAGGTAACAATACAGGGAGACATACCTAGCAGGTAACAATACAGGGAGACATACCTAGCAGGTAACAATACAGGGAGACATACCTAGCAGGTAACAATACAGGGAGACATACCTAGCAGGTAACAATATAGGGAGACATACCTAGCAGGTAACAATATAGGGAGACATACATAGCAGGTAACAATATAGGGAGACATACCTAGCAGGTAACAATATAGGGAGACATACCTAGCAGGTAACAATATAGGGAGACATACCTAGCAGGTAACAATATAGGGAGACATTCATAGCAGGTAACAATATAGGGAGACATTCATAGCAGGTAACAATATAGGGAGACATTCATAGCAGGTAACAATATAGGGAGACATACCTAGCAGGTAACAATATAGGGAGACATACCTAGCAGGTAACAATATAGGGAGACATACCTAGCAGGTAACAATATAGGGAGACATTCATAGCAGGTAACAATATAGGGAGACATTCATAGCAGGTAACAATATAGGGAGACATTCATAGCAGGTAACAATATAGGGAGACATACATAGCAGGTAACAATATAGGGAGACATTCGTAGCAGGTAACAATATAGGCAGACATTCGTAGCAGGTAACAATATAGGGAGACATTCGTAGCAGGTAACAATATAGGGAGACATTCGTAGCAGGTAACAATATAGGGAGACATACGTAGCAGGTAACAATATATAGGGAGACATACGTAGCAGGTAACAATATAGGGAGACATTCGTAGCAGGTAACAATATAGGGAGACATTCGTAGCAGGTAACAATATAGGGAGACATTCGTAGCAGGTAACAATATAGGGAGACATACGTAGCAGGTAACAATATATAGGGAGACATACGTAGCAGGTAACAATATAGGGAGACATTCGTAGCAGGTAACAATATAGGGAGACATTCGTAGCAGGTAACAATATATAGGGAGACATACGTAGCAGGTAACAATATATAGGGAGACATACGTAGCAGGTAACAATATAGGGAGACATACGTAGCAGGTAACAATATAGGGAGACATTCGTAGCAGGTAACAATATAGGGAGACATTCGTAGCAGGTAACAATATAGGGAGACATACGTAGCAGGTAACAATATAGGGAGACATACCTAGCAGGTAACAATATAGGGACACATACGTAGCAGGTAACAATATAGGGAGACATACGGAGCAGGTAACAATATAGGGAGACATACGTAGCAGGTAACAATATATAGGGAGACATACGTAGCAGGTAACAATATAGGGAGACATACGTAGCAGGTAACAATATAGGGAGACATTCGTAGCAGGTAACAATATAGGGAGACATACGTAGCAGGTAACAATATAGGGAGACATACCTAGCAGGTAACAATATAGGGAGACATACCTAGCAGGTAACAATATAGGGAGACATACCTAGCAGGTAACAATATAGGGAGACATACCTAGCAGGTAACAATACAGGGAGACATACCTAGCAGGTAACAATACAGGGAGACATACCTAGCAGGTAACAATACAGGGAGACATACGTAGCAGGTAACAATATAGGGAGACATACCTAGCAGGTAACAATATAGGGAGACATACCTAGCAGGTAACAATATAGGGAGACATTCATAGCAGGTAACAATATAGGGAGACATTCATAGCAGGTAACAATATAGGGAGACATTCATAGCAGGTAACAATATAGGGAGACATACCTAGCAGGTAACAATATAGGGAGACATACCTAGCAGGTAACAATATAGGGAGACATTCATAGCATGTAACAATATAGGGAGACATACGTAGCAGGTAACAATATAGGGAGACATTCGTAGCAGGTAACAATATAGGGAGACATTCGTAGCAGGTAACAATATAGGGAGACATACGTAGCAGGTAACAATATAGGGAGACATACGTAGCAGGTAACAATATAGGGAGACATTCGTAGCAGGTAACAATATAGGGAGACATTCGTAGCAGGTAACAATATAGGGAGACATTCGTAGCAGGTAACAATATAGGGAGACATTCGTAGCAGGTAACAATATAGGGAGACATTCGTAGCAGGTAACAATATAGGGAGACATTCGTAGGAGACATTCATAGCAGGTAACAATATAGGGAGACATTCATAGCATGTAACAATATAGGGAGACATACATAGCAGGTAACAATATAGGGAGACATTCGTAGCAGGTAACAATATGGGGAGACATTCGTAGCAGGTAACAATATAGGGAGACATTCGTAGCAGGTAACAATATGGGGAGACATTCGTAGCAGGTAACAATATGGGGAGACATACCTAGCAGGTAACAATATAGGGAGACATACCTAGCAGGTAACAATACAGGGAGACATACCTAGCAGGTAACAATACAGGGAGACATACCTAGCAGGTAACAATACAGGGAGACATACCTAGCAGGTAACAATACAGGGAGACATACCTAGCAGGTAACAATACAGGGAGACATACCTAGCAGGTAACAATACAGGGAGACATACCTAGCAGGTAACAATACAGGGAGACATACCTAGCAGGTAACAATATAGGGAGACATACCTAGCAGGTAACAATATAGGGAGACATACATAGCAGGTAACAATATAGGGAGACATACCTAGCAGGTAACAATATAGGGAGACATACCTAGCAGGTAACAATATAGGGAGACATACCTAGCAGGTAACAATATAGGGAGACATTCATAGCAGGTAACAATATAGGGAGACATTCATAGCAGGTAACAATATAGGGAGACATTCATAGCAGGTAACAATATAGGGAGACATACCTAGCAGGTAACAATATAGGGAGACATACCTAGCAGGTAACAATATAGGGAGACATACCTAGCAGGTAACAATATAGGGAGACATTCATAGCAGGTAACAATATAGGGAGACATTCATAGCAGGTAACAATATAGGGAGACATTCATAGCAGGTAACAATATAGGGAGACATACATAGCAGGTAACAATATAGGGAGACATTCGTAGCAGGTAACAATATAGGCAGACATTCGTAGCAGGTAACAATATAGGGAGACATTCGTAGCAGGTAACAATATAGGGAGACATTCGTAGCAGGTAACAATATAGGGAGACATACGTAGCAGGTAACAATATATAGGGAGACATACGTAGCAGGTAACAATATAGGGAGACATTCGTAGCAGGTAACAATATAGGGAGACATTCGTAGCAGGTAACAATATAGGGAGACATTCGTAGCAGGTAACAATATATAGGGAGACATACGTAGCAGGTAACAATATATAGGGAGACATACGTAGCAGGTAACAATATAGGGAGACATACGTAGCAGGTAACAATATAGCGAGACATTCGTAGCAGGTAACAATATAGGGAGACATTCGTAGCAGGTAACAATATAGGGAGACATACGTAGCAGGTAACAATATAGGGAGACATACCTAGCAGGTAACAATATAGGGACACATACGTAGCAGGTAACAATATAGGGAGACATACCTAGCAGGTAACAATATAGGGAGACATACCTAGCAGGTAACAATATAGGGAGACATACCTAGCAGGTAACAATATAGGGAGACATACCTAGCAGGTAACAATACAGGGAGACATACCTAGCAGGTAACAATACAGGGAGACATACGTAGCAGGTAACAATATAGGGAGACATACCTAGCAGGTAACAATATAGGGAGACATACCTAGCAGGTAACAATATAGGGAGACATTCATAGCAGGTAACAATATAGGGAGACATTCATAGCAGGTAACAATATAGGGAGACATTCATAGCAGGTAACAATATAGGGAGACATACCTAGCAGGTAACAATATAGGGAGACATACCTAGCAGGTAACAATATAGGGAGACATTCATAGCATGTAACAATATAGGGAGACATACATAGCAGGTAACAATATAGGGAGACATTCGTAGCAGGTAACAATATAGGGAGACATTCGTAGCAGGTAACAATATAGGGAGACATTCGTAGCAGGTAACAATATAGGCAGACATTCGTAGCAGGTAACAATATAGGGAGACATTCGTAGCAGGTAACAATATAGGGAGACATTCGTAGCAGGTAACAATATAGGGAGACATTCGTAGCAGGTAACAATATAGGGAGACATACGTAGCAGGTAACAATATATAGGGAGACATACGTAGCAGGTAACAATATAGGGAGACATTCGTAGCAGGTAACAATATAGGGAGACATTCGTAGCAGGTAACAATATAGGGAGACATTCGTAGCAGGTAACAATATATAGGGAGACATACGTAGCAGGTAACAATATATAGGGAGACATACGTAGCAGGTAACAATATAGGGAGACATACGTAGCAGGTAACAATATAGGGAGACATTCGTAGCAGGTAACAATATAGGGAGACATTCGTAGCAGGTAACAATATAGGGAGACATACGTAGCAGGTAACAATATAGGGAGACATACCTAGCAGGTAACAATATAGGGACACATACGTAGCAGGTAACAATATAGGGAGACATACCTAGCAGGTAACAATACAGGGAGACATACCTAGCAGGTAACAATACAGGGAGACATACCTAGCAGGTAACAATACAGGGAGACATACCTAGCAGGTAACAATACAGGGAGACATACGTAGCAGGTAACAATATAGGGAGACATACCTAGCAGGTAACAATATAGGGAGACATACCTAGCAGGTAACAATATAGGGAGACATTCATAGCAGGTAACAATATAGGGAGACATTCATAGCAGGTAACAATATAGGGAGACATTCATAGCAGGTAACAATATAGGGAGACATACCTAGCAGGTAACAATATAGGGAGACATACCTAGCAGGTAACAATATAGGGAGACATTCATAGCATGTAACAATATAGGGAGACATACATAGCAGGTAACAATATAGGGAGACATTCGTAGCAGGTAACAATATAGGGAGACATTCGTAGCAGGTAACAATATAGGGAGACATACGTAGCAGGTAACAATATAGGGAGACATACGTAGCAGGTAACAATATAGGGAGACATTCGTAGCAGGTAACAATATAGGGAGACATTCGTAGCAGGTAACAATATAGGGAGACATTCGTAGCAGGTAACAATATAGGGAGACATTCGTAGCAGGTAACAATATAGGGAGACATACCTAGCAGGTAACAATATAGGGAGACATACGTAGCAGGTAACAATATAGGGAGACATACCTAGCAGGTAACAATATAGGGAGACATACCTAGCAGGTAACAATATAGGGAGACATACGTAGCAGGTAACAATATAGGGAGACATACGTAGCAGGTAACAATATAGGGAGACATTCGTAGCAGGTAACAATATAGGGAGACATTCGTAGCAGGTAACAATATAGGGAGACATTCGTAGCAGGTAACAATATAGGGAGACATTCGTAGCAGGTAACAATATAGGGAGACATACCTAGCAGGTAACAATATAGGGAGACATACGTAGCAGGTAACAATATAGGGAGACATTCGTAGCAGGTAACAATATAGGGAGACATTCGTAGCAGGTAACAATATAGGGAGACATACCTAGCAGGTAACAATATAGGGAGACATACGTAGCAGGTAACAATATAGGGAGACATACCTAGCAGGTAACAATATAGGGAGACATACCTAGCAGGTAACAATATAGGGAGCCATACCTAGCAGGTAACAATATAGGGAGACATACCTAGCAGGTAACAATATAGGGAGACATACCTAGCAGGTAACAATATAGGGAGACATACCTAGCAGGTAACAATATAGGGAGACATACCTAGCAGGTAACAATATAGGAAGACATTCATAGCAGGTAACAATATGGGGAGACATACCTAGTAGGTAACAATATGGGGAGACATACCTAGTAGGTAACAATATGGGGAGACATACCTAGCAGGTAACAATATAGGGAGACATTCATAGCAGGTAACAATATAGGGAGACATTCATAGCAGGTAACAATATAGGGAGACATACCTAGCAGGTAACAATATAGGGAGACATTCATAGCAGGTAACAATATAGGGAGACATTCATAGCAGGTAACAATATAGGGAGACATTCATAGCAGGTAACAATATAGGGAGACATTCATAGCATGTAACAATATAGGGAGACATACATAGCAGGTAACAATATAGGGAGACATACCTAGCAGGTAACAATATAGGGAGACATTCATAGCAGGTAACAATATAGGGAGACATTCATAGCAGGTAACAATATAGGGAGACATTCCTAGCAGGTAACAATATAGGGAGACATTCATAGCATGTAACAATATAGGGAGACATACCTAGCAGGTAACAATATAGGGAGACATTCATAGCATGTAACAATATAGGGAGACATACATAGCAGGTAACAATATAGGGAGACATACGTAGCAGGTAACAATATAGGGAGACATTCGTAGCAGGTAACAATATAGGGAGACATTCGTAGCAGGTAACAATATAGGGAGACATACGTAGCAGGTAACAATATAGGGAGACATACCTAGCAGGTAACAATATAGGGACACATACGTAGCAGGTAACAATATAGGGAGACATACCTAGCAGGTAACAATATAGGGAGACATACCTAGCAGGTAACAATACAGGGAGACATACCTAGCAGGTAACAATACAGGGAGACATACCTAGCAGGTAACAATACAGGGAGACATACGTAGCAGGTAACAATATAGGGAGACATACCTAGCAGGTAACAATATAGGGAGACATACCTAGCAGGTAACAATATAGGGAGACATTCATAGCAGGTAACAATATAGGGAGACATTCATAGCAGGTAACAATATAGGGAGACATTCATAGCAGGTAACAATATAGGGAGACATACCTAGCAGGTAACAATATAGGGAGACATACCTAGCAGGTAACAATATAGGGAGACATTCATAGCATGTAACAATATAGGGAGACATACATAGCAGGTAACAATATAGGGAGACATTCGTAGCAGGTAACAATATAGGGAGACATTCGTAGCAGGTAACAATATAGGGAGACATACGTAGCAGGTAACAATATAGGGAGACATACGTAGCAGGTAACAATATAGGGAGACATTCGTAGCAGGTAACAATATAGGGAGACATTCGTAGCAGGTAACAATATAGGGAGACATTCGTAGCAGGTAACAATATAGGGAGACATTCGTAGCAGGTAACAATATAGGGAGACATTCGTAGCAGGTAACAATATAGGGAGACATACCTAGCAGGTAACAATATAGGGAGACATACGTAGCAGGTAACAATATAGGGAGACATACCTAGCAGGTAACAATATAGGGAGACATACCTAGCAGGTAACAATATAGGGAGACATACGTAGCAGGTAACAATATAGGGAGACATACGTAGCAGGTAACAATATAGGGAGACATTCGTAGCAGGTAACAATATAGGGAGACATTCGTAGCAGGTAACAATATAGGGAGACATTCGTAGCAGGTAACAATATAGGGAGACATTCGTAGCAGGTAACAATATAGGGAGACATACCTAGCAGGTAACAATATAGGGAGACATTCGTAGCAGGTAACAATATAGGGAGACATACCTAGCAGGTAACAATATAGGGAGACATACGTAGCAGGTAACAATATAGGGAGACATTCGTAGCAGGTAACAATATAGGGAGACATTCGTAGCAGGTAACAATATAGGGAGACATACCTAGCAGGTAACAATATAGGGAGACATACGTAGCAGGTAACAATATAGGGAGACATACCTAGCAGGTAACAATATAGGGAGACATACCTAGCAGGTAACAATATAGGGAGCCATACCTAGCAGGTAACAATATAGGGAGACATACCTAGCAGGTAACAATATAGGGAGACATACCTAGCAGGTAACAATATAGGGAGACATACCTAGCAGGTAACAATATAGGGAGACATACCTAGCAGGTAACAATATAGGAAGACATTCATAGCAGGTAACAATATGGGGAGACATACCTAGTAGGTAACAATATGGGGAGACATACCTAGTAGGTAACAATATGGGGAGACATACCTAGCAGGTAACAATATAGGGAGACATTCATAGCAGGTAACAATATAGGGAGACATTCATAGCAGGTAACAATATAGGGAGACATACCTAGCAGGTAACAATATAGGGAGACATTCATAGCAGGTAACAATATAGGGAGACATTCATAGCAGGTAACAATATAGGGAGACATTCATAGCAGGTAACAATATAGGGAGACATACATAGCAGGTAACAATATAGGGAGACATACCTAGCAGGTAACAATATAGGGAGACATTCATAGCAGGTAACAATATAGGGAGACATACATAGCAGGTAACAATATAGGGAGACATTCGTAGCAGGTAACAATATAGGGAGACATTCGTAGCAGGTAACAATATAGGGAGACATTCGTAGCAGGTAACAATATAGGGAGACATACGTAGCAGGTAACAATATAGGGAGACATACGTAGCAGGTAACAATATAGGGAGACATTCGTAGCAGGTAACAATATAGGGAGACATTCGTAGCAGGTAACAATATAGGGAGACATTCGTAGCAGGTAACAATATAGGGAGACATTCGTAGCAGGTAACAATATAGGGAGACATACCTAGCAGGTAACAATATAGGGAGACATACGTAGCAGGTAACAATATAGGGAGACATACCTAGCAGGTAACAATATAGGGAGACATACCTAGCAGGTAACAATATAGGGAGACATACGTAGCAGGTAACAATATAGGGAGACATACGTAGCAGGTAACAATATAGGGAGACATTCGTAGCAGGTAACAATATAGGGAGACATTCGTAGCAGGTAACAATATAGGGAGACATTCGTAGCAGGTAACAATATAGGGAGACATTCGTAGCAGGTAACAATATAGGGAGACATACCTAGCAGGTAACAATATAGGGAGACATACGTAGCAGGTAACAATATAGGGAGACATTCGTAGCAGGTAACAATATAGGGAGACATTCGTAGCAGGTAACAATATAGGGAGACATACCTAGCAGGTAACAATATAGGGAGACATACGTAGCAGGTAACAATATAGGGAGACATACCTAGCAGGTAACAATATAGGGAGACATACCTAGCAGGTAACAATATAGGGAGCCATACCTAGCAGGTAACAATATAGGGAGACATACCTAGCAGGTAACAATATAGGGAGACATACCTAGCAGGTAACAATATAGGGAGACATACCTAGCAGGTAACAATATAGGGAGACATACCTAGCAGGTAACAATATAGGAAGACATTCATAGCAGGTAACAATATGGGGAGACATACCTAGTAGGTAACAATATGGGGAGACATACCTAGTAGGTAACAATATGGGGAGACATACCTAGCAGGTAACAATATAGGGAGACATTCATAGCAGGTAACAATATAGGGAGACATTCATAGCAGGTAACAATATAGGGAGACATACCTAGCAGGTAACAATATAGGGAGACATTCATAGCAGGTAACAATATAGGGAGACATTCATAGCAGGTAACAATATAGGGAGACATTCATAGCAGGTAACAATATAGGGAGACATTCATAGCATGTAACAATATAGGGAGACATACATAGCAGGTAACAATATAGGGAGACATACCTAGCAGGTAACAATATAGGGAGACATTCATAGCAGGTAACAATATAGGGAGACATTCATAGCAGGTAACAATATAGGGAGACATTCCTAGCAGGTAACAATATAGGGAGACATTCATAGCATGTAACAATATAGGGAGACATACCTAGCAGGTAACAATATAGGGAGACATTCATAGCATGTAACAATATAGGGAGACATACATAGCAGGTAACAATATAGGGAGACATACCTAGCAGGTAACAATATAGGGAGACATTCGTAGCAGGTAACAATATAGGGAGACATACATAGCAGGTAACAATATAGGGAGACATACCTAGCAGGTAACAATATAGGGAGACATACCTAGCAGGTAACAATATAGGGAGACATTCATAGCATGTAACAATATAGGGAGACATACATAGCAGGTAACAATATAGGGAGATATACGTAGCAGGTAACAATATAGGGAGACATTCATAGCAGGTAACAATATAGGGAGACATTCGTAGCAGGTAACAATATAGGGAGACATACCTAGCAGGTAACAATATAGGGAGACATACCTAGCAGGTAACAATATAGGGAGACATACGTAGCAGGTAACAATATAGGGAGACATTCGTAGCAGGTAACAATATAGGGAGACATACGTAGCAGGTAACAATATAGGGAGACATTCGTAGCAGGTAACAATATAGGGAGACATACCTAGCAGGTAACAATATAGGGAGACATACCTAGCAGGTAACAATATAGGGAGACATACCTAGCAGGTAACAATATAGGGAGACATACCTAGCAGGTAACAATATAGGGAGACATACATAGCAGGTAACAATATAGGGAGACATACATAGCAGGTAACAATATAGGGAGACATACCTAGCAGGTAACAATATAGGGAGACATACCTAGCAGGTAACAATATAGGGAGACATTCATAGCAGGTAACAATATAGGGAGACATACCTAGCAGGTAACAATATAGGGAGATATACCTAGCAGGTAACAATATAGGGAGATATACCTAGCAGGTAACAATATAGGGAGATATACCTAGCAGGTAACAATATAGGGAGACATTCGTAGCAGGTAACAATATAGGGAGACATACATAGCAGGTAACAATATAGGGAGACATACCTAGCAGGTAACAATATAGGGAGACATACCTAGCAGGTAACAATATAGGGAGACATTCATAGCAGGTAACAATATAGGGAGACATACCTAGCAGGTAACAATATAGGGAGACATACCTAGCAGGTAACAATATAGGGAGATATACCTAGCAGGTAACAATATAGGGAGATATACCTAGCAGGTAACAATATAGGGAGACATTCGTAGCAGGTAACAATATAGGGAGACATACCTAGCAGGTAACAATATAGGGAGACATACCTAGCAGGTAACAATATAGGGAGACATACATAGCAGGTAACAATATAGGGAGATATACGTAGCAGGTAACAATATAGGGAGACATTCATAGCAGGTAACAATATAGGGAGACATTCGTAGCAGGTAACAATATAGGGAGACATACGTAGCAGGTAACAATATAGGGAGACATACGTAGCAGGTAACAATATAGGGAGACATTCGTAGCAGGTAACAATATAGGGAGACATACGTAGCAGGTAACAATATAGGGAGACATACGTAGCAGGTAACAATATAGGGAGACATTCGTAGCAGGTAACAATATAGGGAGACATACCTAGCAGGTAACAATATAGGGAGACATACCTAGCAGGTAACAATATAGGGAGACATACCTAGCAGGTAACAATATAGGGAGACATACATAGCAGGTAACAATATAGGGAGACATACATAGCAGGTAACAATATAGGGAGACATACCTAGCAGGTAACATATAGGGAGACATACGTAGCAGGTAACAATATAGGGAGACATACCTAGCAGGTAACAATATAGGGAGACATACATAGCAGGTAACAATATAGGGAGACATACGTAGCAGGTAACAATATAGGGAGACATACCTAGCAGGTAACAATATAGGGAGACATTCGTAGCAGGTAACAATATAGGGAGACATTCGTAGCAGGTAACAATATAGGGAGACATACGTAGCAGGTAACAATATATAGGGAGACATACGTAGCAGGTAACAATATAGGGAGACATTCGTAGCAGGTAACAATATAGGGAGACATACCTAGCAGGTAACAATATAGGGAGACATACGTAGCAGGTAACAATATAGGGAGACATTCATAGCAGGTAACAATATAGGGAGACATTCGTAGCAGGTAACAATATAGGGAGACATACCTAGCAGGTAACAATATAGGGAGACATACATAGCAGGTAACAATATAGGGAGACATTCATAGCAGGTAACAATATAGGGAGACATTCATAGCAGGTAACAATATAGGGAGACATACCTAGCAGGTAACAATATAGGGAGACATTCATAGCAGGTAACAATATAGGGAGACATTCATAGCAGGTAACAATATAGGGAGACATACCTAGCAGGTAACAATATAGGGAGACATTCATAGCAGGTAACAATATAGGGAGACATTCATAGCAGGTAACAATATAGGGAGACATACCTAGCAGGTAACAATATAGGGAGACATTCATAGCAGGTAACAATATAGGGAGACATACCTAGCAGGTAACAATATAGGGAGACATACCTAGCAGGTAACAATATAGGGAGACATACCTAGCAGGTAACAATATAGGGAGACATTCATAGCAGGTAACAATATAGGGAGACATTCATAGCAGGTAACAATATAGGGAGACATACCTAGCAGGTAACAATATAGGGAGACATTCATAGCAGGTAATAACATAGGAGGAACAACACGCCTATAGGAATATGCCAGGCTATAACCTGCTGCATGTTATTGGTCTACCGGTAGCTGTTTTCGACGGCGGCTGTTATCGTCATACACCCGCCAGACACCACAGTTATTGAAGTGTTTAAGATAATCAAAGGGATACAACGAATAGATACTTTATTGCTTTTTTATGCCATAATTATAGCTAATCAGCACATTTACAGAACTTTATGAAAAGAACATATTAAAAAAAAACCCCAAACAAACAAACAATATAAATAGCAAAATACAGACTTAATACAAGTCACCAGGAAGTTAAAGAAAATTGAAGGTGTGGACAAAGCGGCAATAAATGCCTAAGTACATAATGCCATCATCATCATTTTACGAGGCATACGCCATTGGCTTGTTATTGCCTCAGTGTTTTTGTTGTTGTATGGCATGTTCAATCCAATTCATAAGTTCCTTCCTTGAAGTCGACTTCAAGTTTGTTCTTGAACGATCGGACTGTTGTTGCTTAATTAAGTCTCCTCAAAACCATTTGGTTTAAGACTTTGACTATTACCACTTTGCTGTCAATATTCCATCTTTTGCTGCGTCAATAACAAAGAAATTGGTGTACATTTTGCAACAATTTTGTTGATGATGTTGCCGACAGCAAATTTGCCAGAAAATGAACACAGATTATCTTTTAACTTAATTTGAAATGTAAAACTCTGAATTCAGATTGGCAAGGGTTAACACTGATTTGTGGAAATGCTGTGGTGCACATGGGTGTTCCCTGCGTTAGCTGCGATATGCCGCCTACACTCATGGTTACACCCTGCTGCGTCGAGCATTTGTTTGCATGCTGACTTGTGGCGGTCATGGTTTGTCTTATTGCTGTTGTTTCGTTTTCTGTGTTCATCGCTATCCGAGGCTCCTCCTCTACGCTTGCCTTGTGTCTCTGCATGCAACCACAAAGTGCGGATGTGGAAGCAGAGATGTATCTACTAGTAATTGGAATCGCTACCGAGCATGTTCATGTCTATACACAGGCTACTCCTAGCTCAGTCAACTTTATTTGCGGAATTGCAGTATGACTTTGTGATGAGCTGGTATATGTATGGCCTGTTCAGTCAAATTCGAATGTTCTTTCTTTGAAGTAGATATCTAGTTTGTTCTTGAATGATTCGACTGGATTTACTTCAGCTATTGTAGCTGGCAGTGAATTCTACTGTGGTACCACTCTATTGGTGAAAAAATGCTTGCGAATATCTTTATTGATGCGTGTTATGTTGAGCTTGAACCTATGACCTCTGGTCTGTGTAATACTGGACGGTTCGAAGAAGTAGGCCTTATCAATGTTATATAGCTCCCTGATGAGCTTGAACGTTTCAACTAGATCTCGAAACTGTCTGTATTTCAGAGACATTAAATTTAGGGCTTCAAGTCTTTCCGTGTAGCTCTACTCTCTGATTTGTAGGACGAGTTTTGTTGCTCGTCGTTGAACTCGTTCTAATAGCTATGATTGTCTTTTCAATTTTGGCAATCATGCCGAGTTGCAGTATTCGAGAATAGGTCTCACAAGAGACTTGTACAAGAGCGTGAAAGTAGATGGGTCAATGTTGGTAAAGGTTCTCTGCCATCCTATGCTCGGGGATGACCTGATATACTTCCAAACAAAAACAGTACCTTGTTGTTAGAATAATTTAAAAATCAATGTGAGAAATGTTCTCTTGTGTGTTTTGAATGTGGGTGGATTGGAGGACTTTGCTGCCTATGGCAACAGTGGCTTCTAATTCAATGATATTCAACACATTTAACAGAACGTTTTTATTTTACTGTGAAGATGAACTGGTTATTTACGAAGTGTACTGTATGATCAAAGTCAAGCAAAAATATAAATGTTTGTGTTGTATTGTAACATCGCCACTACTACTACTACTTAGACATGTATTAATTTTTTATTTAACTTGACTTCATTTGGTAAGCTATTCCAACTATTCGTAATTCGGTTTGCAAAAAAGTTCTGCCTAATTAGTGTGTTACTTCGGCTCTTAGTGAGTTTAAAATTATGTCCCTGAGTGATCTCCAAGAATGGGCAATGAACACGATAAAGGCCATGAATGTATTTGTAAGTTTGAATCATATCCCCACGTGATCGACATTAATAGAGAGAAGGTAGATTCATATATTTTAACCGGTCTAAATTAATATAATTTCTTATTGAGGGTATCATTTTAGTTGCCCTTCGCTGCACATTTTCTAGTGTTTCTTTTTTTAACATGCGAGTCCATATATATATATATATATATATATATATATATATATATATATATATTGCTACTGAATAAATAATCCTGAATCTTGAATATAAGAGCTCCTAAGAAATAATCTTGAATCTTAGATTTTGAACCCCGGAAACATGTAATAACGTCACATATATGATATAACTACGATTATAAAACATTATAATTAATATTACATGGTACGTTCTGAGTGGTGTCTATATTGACATCAATGACTCGACAATAGATTTACCATGTTCTAGAACGTGTAATACGTGAATAACACACTTAATATATTGATCTCATGTAATTATTGAAAATTATAACCATCAACTATCTGGAAAGTCTGCAAACGGAGTGTGTTTTCCGGATGGCTTAAACTGCTGTGCCGCGTACGACCGCCGCCGCCATCACCATCTTCATCGTCGTCATCATCATCATCATCATCATGGTATGTAGTCAATCCGTGCCCTAGCAAATCCGTACCCGTTGTTCCGTACCCTGTTTTTGGACATTCCATACCATGAGATTGGTTAATCTGTACCTTAATTTTGGAGCACCCTTACCTAACCCGTTGATCGATATTCCGTACCCATATATTTAGGGTACATGCTCTCGACCCTAGCATCCACCAAGCGTAAATATACATGTCAAGACTGTTGCCAAGTCTCCAAGCACATTAAAGACTTTCTTGCATGGTACACTACAACATTCAATTGTGGGTACCCGGCTAGGCCAGTTAAGGAAAGCAGTGTTCAGCTAGAGTGGACCCAAGCCCAAATAAGTGATATTGCAACAAGCAATAGGAGCCACAAATTGACAACTACTAATTCTGATGAGCTACAACAACAGAGTAGACTCACAGATGCAGGTGCTGTTAATAAGGATGATGAGATTGATGGAATAAAACACAAAACTGAGACTTTAGGTGCTGTCATTAATGAAATGAAAATGCTCAAGGAAGACCTTAGACAGCTCAGAAAAGAATTCCAAACCTTGCCGGCACCGAATGATATGTCATCACAATATTCTGTAAATTCTAGACAGAGATTAGGTGCTAATGTCATTGACATAGACATCAACCGACCCTCAGCGATGGCATGTGCACCCCAAGTCAAACCTAACCATTCAAGTGTCAATGATAATATCAGGACAACACAAGATAAACTGGTCCAAACCAGTCTAGCATTGGTAAACAACTGTCACCAATTAGACTTAACATTGCCATCTATTCAAGAAAACCAATGTTCATTTCACACAAACTATGAACCTATAGGTAATATTCAAGCCCAAAGTGCACCACCGCATACCAATCATCTGCGGGGACACAGGGACAACACTTTCCAAAATAGACAAACATTCAACAATATTTCACACAGTAATTCAGGACCGAACAGGCACACGCCGATTCCTCAACATCACTACATAAATAATACAGGTAGCAGAAGCTATAGACAGGTTGTGCTTAATAGCCAGAGTAATGCAAACAAGGGTGGCCGAGTTTATAACAAACCTGTCTTTCAGAGCAGTTATAGCAATGTAGAGTACCAAAATCATAATAGACAACCATCCATGCAATCCAACACTCAAACTGCAACAACCAGGAAAGTTCTAATCATTGGAAGCTCGACACTCAGGAAACTTAGTGGTAGGTTTATGTCAACAGAAGAGTATGCCATCATAGTCAGATCCTACGGTGGGGCCAGAATCAGTGAAATTGCGGAAAAACTTGAACTGTTTCTCTCACCCAATACATACGATATTGTCATCATACATGTTGGAAGTAATGACATTGGTAAGCGTAAAGCAGACAGCATGATCAATGAATATGATGCACTCATTGAAAGAGCCAAATCACTAGCTCCAAACACTCAAGTGTATGTATCATCCCTGCTGCCACGCCCCCAAAACACACATGAAAACAACCTCGTTTATGAGTTTAATGAAATGCTCAGCTCTCTAGCAGAATGGCACAAAGCAACCCTAGTGAACAACACAGAACTGTTTACGTATTCTAATGGGGAAGCGAATGAAGAGCTTTTTCGAGACTTTATTCACCCAAATTATCATGGAGTTAGACTGTTATCAGAAAACATAATGAACTATCTGAACTCGCGTATCGATTCCCTTCAAGCCAACACTACCTGTAGAAATGCAATCCCTTATCCTTTTTTAAAGGAATAAATGCATAAGAAAAAAAGGCAATATACTGTATAAATATTTACCAAATGCAGAAATAACCAAGCCTATACATCTATATAACAGATACCACAATTTGGTTGATGAATGTACAGTTCCACAAGCAATGGATACTAACAAATATATACATGATACAATATCAACAGCTATCTCGCCATCAAACAGAAAAGAAAGCACACAGGTATTACAAAGTAAGAAATTGAAAACTCTAAGGAAACAAGCAGAACCTAGAACATATTGTAAATCCACACAATCTCAGCTATCAGAACATGAGAGATCTGAGCTACACTTGAAATGCATGTACACCAATGCAGATAGTCTCTCTAATAAATTACCTGAATTCAAAGCAAGGCTTTTGGCCATGAAAAAAACACCAGACATTATAATGATAACAGAGATATTTCCTAAAAATTTCCGATTTCTCCCTACTAAAGAAGAAATGTCCATCGCAGGATACGATACTTTCCCAAACAACTTCTGTGAACAAACTGGAAGTGGTGTTATGATACTTGTGAAACAGGAACTACATTCGGATGAAATCAATGTGCAAAGTAATTTTAAGGAACATTGTTTTATTAAAATACGCCTAAAAATAATGAACCTTTACTAGTTGGTGTTATATACAGAAGCCCCACTGGTGGCGAGAACAATATAAACATAATGAACAACCTCCTGCGCCAAGTAACAAATAACACAAAGCAATACACACACATTTTCATTTGTGGAGACTCCAATTTTCCAAACATCCAATGGGACTCCTGGACAGGATCAGATAGTACTGAAGGATTCCTAGAATGTATAAGAGATTGTTTCCTTTTTAAAAAAATCGATAACCACACTAGAGTTAGAGGCACTGACACCCCACATACACTGGATCTAACTCTCTGCAACGATGAAAATCTTGTGTCAGATATTGCATACGATAGCCCTCTGGGAAGCAGTGACCACGTTGTGATCACATGTAATCTCCAATGTGCAAATGAGACAGTGACAACTGAAATAGAAAAATTAAACTACGACAAAGGGAACTATGGGGCAATGAAACATGAACTAAATCTCGACTGGGATAAAATATTAGAAGGTAAAGATGTTGAAGACATGTATTCCACTTTTTCTAACAAACTAAAGTTAGCAGAAATAGCGCATATCCCCAGATACAAGCCACACAACAAGGGAAAGAAAGCAGCTATCACATCAGAAATTCTTAAACTAATAAAAGCTAAAAATAGAGGTTGGATGAACTATATGAAAACCAGAACAGACGAAGACAGGCTTAAATATACACACCAGCGAAACAAACTTAAGACACTCACAAGAAATGCTAAACGATAAAAAAGAAAAAGAAATATCCAGAAGTGTAAAAAGGAATCCTAAAAAGTTTTGGTATCATGTCAACCGTACAAGAAAACTCACCTCCCGAATACCTGAACTTGAGGTTGAAGCAAATGGTACAGTCCTGAAAGTACAAAATGATATTGACAAGGCGGATGTATTAGCAAATTTCTATACTACTGTTTTCATTGATGAAGATACTAATACGCTTCCACACCTTACTAGGCGAAACTACACAACTCTCTCTAGTGACACTACCTTCAGCCTCAGCGAAACACTTAAAATTATGGAATCAATAAACATTTCTAAATTACCTGGACCTGATGAGGTACATCCTTGCCTCATATATGAATTAAGAGAAGTACTACATAAACCACTTAACTTAAAAAATCGTAAACAGAGAGTCCGGATGAATAACAAATGTTCTGCATGGCAAGATATATCCAGTGGGGTACCACAGGGTAGTGTGATAGGCCCTATCCTGTTTGTTATATATATATATAAATGACCTACCGGATAATGTCAGCTCTGAAATCTACTTATTCGCAGATGACACAAAGATTTATAAAGAAATCCATGACAAAACAGACAGTAAAATAATACAGGATGATCTTGACTCCATGACCGACTGGGCTTCTACATGGCTACTAAAATTCCATCCAAACAAATGTAGAGTTCTGGAAATAAAAAGCAAACAAAATGTTGAAAACAGATCCTATCACCTACACGGAGAGGATGGTCTCCCAATACCACTTGAATCTGTTGAGTTTGAAAAAGATCTAGGCATATTTATAGACAGACAACTTAACTTTCGAAAACATATACAGGAACAGGTAAATAAAGCCAACAGGATAATGGGAATAATTCGCAGAACCTACACATACCTAAATAATGACAATTTCACCTTGCTGTACAAAGCATTAGTACGCCCTCACCTTGAATATGCTAAAAGTGTCTGGTGCCCATACAAAGAAAAAGATATCAATACTATCGAAAATGTTCAAAGGAGGGCAACCAGACAGATTCCGTCATTGAAGGGACTGAGCTACCCTGACAGGCTAAAGAGACTAAATCTTCCAACTCTAAAATACAGACAACACCGGGGAGATATAATTGAATTATATAAAATCATACATGGTTATTACGACACACATCTAACAAAACATCTTTTCACATTAAACAATTCAATAGCAAGAGGACACACATATAAACTAAAGAAACATCGCTTTTCGCATGATTTCAGAAAACATTACTTTACCAATAGAATAATCAATGCCTGGAATTCACTATCTGATCACATTGTAACATCGAAAAATTTAAACATCTTCAAGAATAGATTAGACACATACTGGGCAAACCAAGAACTAAGATTTAATTATCATAGCAGCCTAACTCTATAGCATCCTAACACAGAACGGAACATAGAGGCTTTTTAGCCTGCGTTCTGCAAATCAATCTTATCTTAATACACACTCTAAATAAATAAATAAATATTGGCTATTCAGTACCCAGAACGAAATATCCAACAGGTGGGTATGGAATATCCAATATGTTAGAGGGGAATCATTACCGATATAAAGGTATATGGTACCGGTAACATAATTGGATTGGAAGACTTTCAATTATGTGCAGAGCGCTTCCGCTGTGCATTGTGTTAAGGGTTCGTACAACCGTAGGCATAATTGATTGATGCGTACCATACAACTTCATGGTATGGATTAACCATTACGATGGCATGGAATATCCAGTTAGTTAGGTACGGAATATTCAGATTTAGGGTACAGATTCTCCAATAGGCTAGATTCGGATTGACCGGTACGGTTTGTTTTGTGTCCGGAATGACTGGTATTCATCATCATCATCATCATCATACTTAGGTTTACTTAGGTTGTTTCTGACAGCAGGCTTATGCCTCAATGGTCAGATCTTCTTCTTCATCATCAGATTGTGCTCTTTCTGTTCCGGTTTCAATAGGCACTGTATAGTCATATACTAATGGTTGGTCTCTCCAGTATCTATCTAGACGGGCCTTGAATGTATTCACAGAAGGAGCTTCAACAACAAATTTAGGTAGCTTATTCCAGATTTTTGGGACTCAAACTGGAAAATAGTTTCTACGAACGTTTAGTTTTGCCCTCGTCTGAAAGATTTTCTTGTCATGTCCCCTGACATCCTCTCTCTGCACTACCTCTTCTCTAAGTGTTAATATAGATCCTACATCTTCATCATATACACCATGCAGCAGTTTGTATACCTCGATCATATCACCGTGGACTCTGCGGAATGCCAAGGTTGGAAGTTTCAGTCTTTTTAGTCTTTCCTCATAGCTGAGTTCCCGTAGACCAGGTATCTGTTTGGTTGCTCTTCTCTGTACGTTTTCTATGAGTGTGATGACTGATTTTTTTATATGGGCACCATACAGCTGCGACATAGTCTAGATGGCTCCTTACCATTGCCTTGTATAAATGGTACAAAGTTTTTCTCGTTTAGATTGATATAGGCTCTACGAATAATTCCAATCATACTGTTTGCTTTATTCACCTTCTCTGTAATGTGTCTCTCGAAGTTTAGTGATTCATCTATAATCAGTCCAATGTCCTTTTCTACTTTCGATGTTAAAATTTCGTGGTTTTTCCCGTCGGCTATAATATGTTAGTTACTTGCTTCTCATTTGGTCACCCGAAGCTCATTTGGACACATTTGTCTGGGTGGAAGCAGAGAAGCCAAGTGTTTGACCACTCTGCTAGCTCGTTTAGGTCTGACTGCAGGGTGGCCTTGTCATCTGGCTTTAGGATAGTCCGGAAGATCTTAGTGTCATCTGTAAATAAATATGCATCTGAGATTACTTGTCCAGGCAAGTCATTTATATAAATGACAAAAAGTAATGGACCTAATACACTCCCTTGCAGTATTCCACTTATAACATCCATCCAGCTCGACTCCTCACCATTTATGGCTACTTGCTGCACACGGTCACTCAGGAAAGACTTAACCCATCCATGAATTGGATCTGTTATCTTGAAAGCCTTCATCTTGTCCATAAGCCATCTGTATGGAACTGTATCAGAGGCGTTCTTGAAATCTAGGTAGATGACGTCAACTGAATGGCCTAGATCAATCGCTTTTGTCCATTTGTCAAGGACGTGGAGGCGCTGTAATGTCGTCGACCTGCCACTGATAAAACCGAACTGTTTCTTACTGAAGAACTTATTTTCAGTCATGTACAGTCATCATCATCATCATCATCATCATCATCATCATCATCTACACTAGGTAAGCCTAGATATACAACTATAGATATTTATAATAAAGAAAAATTAGTTACTTCTCCGGGATGTAGAAATTGTTTGAGTGTGGCTTTCATGACCATCTTGGTCACTTTTCAGCACTAACTGATGGGTGCTGGCAACGTCACTCTGGTCAGTTCTTGTAGAGTCACGTGACAACATGGACTGGTAGACTGCTGGTATATGGTAGCCCTCGATCGTCTCGGTTCATGGTTGGTTGATGCATTTAGATTTCTTTGGCCTCTTTAACTTTCCGCCTAAATAAGTTGGTCACGATGTTGATGACCGAGGCACTGCTGGCGGGGATGACATGAACTATTTTAATCCGCCTTTCACTATGCCCTATGTGCCACAAACATTATCTATGCCTTAATGCTGATATCTGCAGAAACTTTTACCCACATGTTAACAGTATGCATGAACTAATCTATCACCTACTTCTCACTACACCAGATGTGTAGTAAAGATTTCATCCGCTCCTTGAGCTTGTATGCAATAGACATTTCTATTTGCTTTTAACATTACTGCTTTAACATTAATCTGTGCAATTTTCAGCAATTTATAATTAACATTGATCTCTGCAAAACATACTCCTGTCGCTATATATATATATATGCTCCTACAGATTCTTCGGATCAGCATGCACTGTTCTGTATCTGTAATTCTAGCCACTATGGACCCACCCCTGAAGTCAGGGTAATTATTCATCTTCTTCTTTTGACATTCCTTTTGCAAGGCACCAACCTTAGTGCTCGTTGTCGACCACTTCAAATTTTAAGATTAAAGCCTGAAAACCTATTTAACAGTGTATACAAATGCAGTAGCTGTCTCACTGCCACCTCCCAGTACTGCTACCCACTGTTCTGACTTACTGAGCTCATACGTGTTGATAGAGTGGTTTAGACAGACGTTCAGCTGAATGTTACACATACCATGGAGAGACAAATAAATGCGTCAAACAGACGGTGGCATATTTATCGAAGCTGACGCAGCAATGTATCTGCTTCTCCACAGAGCTACTGATCACTTGTACTCCTCCTATGCCAATAACCATGCTACCGTTAATGTACAAGTACCCTCAGACAGAAGAGGATCCGAGACACAAATTGTGTACAGAATTTCAACCAAACCAGACAGAATAACATACTCGGTAAACCTATACCACATTAAATCAACAATATTAATTAACATCGCAGCTATGAACTACTACCTCAAAACAGATTTAGATGAACTCCTAAAAATAATCTCCACGGTCAAAGTCAACAACACACCAGTTGATCTCAATCAATGGAATGCGCAAGCTAAGCAGTTATATGTGGAAGGGTTAAGGCAAGTAAATCAGTCTACTCTACATAAAAAGAATTCCTCAAACCAGAATAAGAAACAAAATCAAAAACCTCCGCAAAAGCAAAGATCTCTACAACAATCAGAGCCTCAAAATATACAGTGTAACAGATGTAAAAAGAACTGCCTCACACGTGCCATTTTCTGCAAAGCTGGGTCCCATTGGTTACACTACACATGTCTTAGAATGACTCAAGATGATATTGGAAATGCTGAGAAGGAAGAAACAAATTGTGTCTGCCCCGACAATGTGATCAATATAGAAAACGGTGTCGCAAGAATACCGCCACAAGGACAGTCTGTAGCAAACACAGCAGCAACCTCACATGGCTTATCCACTACACTGTGTGGTAGTCCAATAGAGGCAGTTACTCTCAGCTATCCTAATATAGTGGTCAACCCAAACACAGTCACTACACCAGCCAGTGGAATCTCCACAGCACTCATTGCAGCCTCCGCTGTCGACATGAACTCTAACAGTAATCAACAGGCAATGGATAAAGATAGAATGCACAATGCTTCCAGGCTACCTGTAGTGGAAACAGCGCAGGCTCATCAACCAATTAGACAATCCCAATTGATACCCACTAAAAACTACCAAACATTGAGAAGCTTGCCACAACCCAATGCACAAAATGCCAGCAATCCTATCTCACGCGGAGACCACAGTACAGCTGATGATGGTGTAGCACTCTCCGAAATCAAGAACATAAGATCACGAGAAGCAAAAGTGAAAACACCTGAAAATGATATAAAAATAAGGAGGCCAGAATGGATGATGTCAGGAAAGACCTTGCAGTTGCGAGAGCATATGAAATTTCATTAGAGAAACGCATTGAAGATCTTGAAAAGACAAACAGTATTCTCAGAATGAAAGTTCTTACCGCCAAAGCAAATCCAGAAAGAAACAATGGTAATACAGAGGTACAATCATCCTACCCTACCCAACATGTGGAATCGCAGCAATTATTGAAAATGGCAGAACTTTGCCATCAGATTGAAAAACTTGAAACCAATAAACAACAGAATACACTTAAAGATTTAGGGCAGACAACTCAACCAACACAGCATCAGAACACATCCCCAGTATATCATCCACATTAGACACTAAACATTAACCCACAATTTCAGCCTTTCATGATGCAGCCAGCGGCCAGCTTCTATCCAGTTCCAAATCCTCCAGCTTACTTCAGAATGTCACCAGTCGTCCCCTTCCAGCACTTACCTAATCCAGGACTCTGAGCAGGATTATCAAACCATTCTACGTTGCGAACCTCTCAGCCACCAAAACACTCCTATCGACCATCCTCGACAGCTGCGGCCACTGACCACCATCAACCACCCATAGTATCTTTATTAGTGTGCAACAATCATCTCCACTCACCCGCACAGCTCACGTAGAAGTCAACAATAGATTACCCTCACCAGTCTCAGTAGAGGCCAACATGGATCATCGGCCAGCCACAACAGCTATGGTAGAGGTCAACCACCATGCTTAACCCTCAACTCAAGATCTGGTAGATATCAGAAATCATCTTCAAGCAGAACAGAAAATACATATGGATGTAGTATTACAAGCCGCAGCTGGAATACATCAAAGTGATTTACCTACCACGCTAGTAGATACAGTGGATGTGACTGATGACGATGTTCAATTGGCAAGTAAACAATCACAAGGACAGATACCAGCCAATCCATATATAGAAGATCAGTCTTTTTAGGCAAGCACCAGGAGCGCAATAAACCAAGCTAGCATCAGAAAGAAACATAGTTAGCAATAATAAACTTAACAAACTAAGCACCACAACATTCAACTGTAAAAACATTGTCACAAACTCTAACGCAGTCCAAAAACTACTTCTGGAGGCTAACCTCATATTTCTCAAGGAACATTGGCTCTTTAATTACCAGCTCAGCAAACTTGATGATCTAGACCCTCAATTCAGCTTGGCGAACCGGACAGTCGACGAGGTTGAATCATTAAATGCAGTACAGAAACCAAAAGGCTATGGTGGCATAGCTATCATATGGAAGAAGACTATGAGTAAATTTGTCCAACCAATTGAAGATGGTGGAAGTAGAATCCAAAGCGTTGTGCTATCATATAATCCCTATCCTGTACTGCTAGTATGCGTGTACATGCCATCGAGGGATAGAGCAACCATTTCTGGAAGTCTCAGCTCAGCTTCATGAAATTTTAAAGAAGTACCACCACACCCATCATACCATTGTTGCAGGGGATCTGGACTACGATTTGACAGAGTCACAGGCGCCCAGGATACGGTGTCAACTTGAAAGCTTCCTGAAAGAATTTAAGCTTAAGCACCTGACTTCAGGGCCTACATTTGAACACCCAAAATGGTAGAGATGTCTCCACAATAGACTACTTCCTAATCACAGAAAATGCCCTTGACAGAATTGGACAAGTAACCCGTCAAGGAGAACTACATAGCAATAGTGCCGTCGTTCACCATCCTATCAAATTAACCTTGCAGTATTCAGTAAGTGAACAGCCAATTGAGATACCCATACATTTTATTCCAAAAGTCAACTGGAACAAGATCGATCAAGTAGAATACCAAAACTCCATCACAACACTACTAGAAGACTGTAATCCAGAGTGTGAGTACATGATTGATTTACACAGTACAGTAACAAAATTCTGTCGAGCTATGGTTATATCCAGCAGGGAATGCTCTTCAAGTCATACAATAAGAAAAACTGCACGTCCAAATAGGTTGTGGAATCGAGAAATTGCAGAAGCTGTAGCAGCATAGAAAAAAGCACATTGGAACAGAAAGCATTCTGGCTCACTTCATGACATTCCTGTAGTAGTAGAACGCTGTACCACCAGATTGCACATCCGTAAAGTTCAAAGACACGCAGCAGCACAGAAGCGAAACAATAACCTGCAAAAGATAATGGATGCCAATAGCGCAAACGGGACATTATTTTACAGAATGATTACATGGTGGCGTTAGCATAAGAGGAAAAAGATCAGTCAGTTAGTCGTAGATGATGTAGCGTACACAGACGATGATATAATGAATCATTTTAGCAAATTAGGCTTACCCATAACATGAGCGATTTGAAGATTACAACATGTTGCTGAGAAGAGTGGTGAACGATTGCCAATGATCACTGAAGTGGAGACCACTCAGGCTATTTCGAATCTAAATTCAGGAAAAGCACGCAATATCACAGGATTGACTGCAGAACATTTGAAGTATGGAGGCAGTATCGTTAACACAATGCTGACTTCAATCTCGAATGCCATCTCGATACACAGAGAACTGCCCAACAGTCTGAAACTAGGTATATTGACTCAAATGTACAAGAGAAAAGACGACAAAACAAAGGCAGTAAATTATAGAGGCATTATCATAACCCCTCTCATATAACAAAAAACTTAGAACTTGTACTCCATGGACGGTTGCGTCAGAATATATCTAAAATGCAGCATAATCTACAATTTGGTTTCACAGCTCAAATCTCACCTATGTACAGTCCCCATTTGCTCCAGGAAGTAGAATACCATGCTGCTAAGATCCATGTCTACACAGCAATGTTGGATGCGAGGGTCGCCTTCGACAGAATGAATCATGAGAGATTATTAAGAAAACTCCATAGCATCTGTATAACTGGTTCACTGTGGCTACATATCACAAACATACAGCGTTGAGGTACTTCTCAAGTGAAGTGGTTGAACAAGATGTCAGATTCATTTGATATCCAGCAAGGAGTTCGTCAAGGAGGAACACTTTCTATAGACCTTTACAAAGTTTTCGTGAAGGATCTTCTAGACCAGACAACTTCATCCCAGCATTGCAAATCTAAGAGCGATACCATGCTCTTAACCAACATGTGCCAACGATGTAGCACTAATAGCAGACAGCAAACAAAACCTCCAAGGACATCTGCACATTGCAGAGCATTATAGCAATTTCCACTTTTACGAACTACAGCGCACAAAAAGTGCTATTCTTACTACCAATGTAAAGGATCGTCTCTCAACTCTTCTCAGCATGAACAACAGATTGATTCAACTAGTTGATTCTATCCCGCATCTCGGCATACATAGAGATAATACCATCACTGATGCAAATCTGACTATCATAGCAATTATTTCACAAGCACGAAGAGCTATGTATTCGCTCCTGGGGGGTACGGACCATCCCAGCTAAGCTGGGTACGGGACGGCTGTTCCGGATTCGCTCTGGGCTCGCCACCCCCCCCCCCCCCCATGCAGGATAGTATGCGTGTATAAGCCCTATGAGAGAGGTTTTCGTTAAAAAGCGCCTAAGTCTATAAGAATGCGTAGCACGCATGGGCTCATGTCAGAGATTCCCTGGCAACATGTGTCATGATTGGCAGAGGGTGTGTGCTTATAGTGTACCTAGTTGGTACGCGTGATTTTCTCAAATCGCACCGTTCTCGTCGTTCTTGGGACGCATCAGGACCAGAATGAAACGAGGATTTCAGAACTGTTTATCTTATTTAAATCGGACCAGAAATGGCTAAGTTATCCTTAAAACTTCCGTTAAATTATTTTCAAATTATTGCTTCTGACGTCGTAATCGCGTGTATGCATTAACTGAATGAGGAATGTGCTGTCCACGTGATAGCCACGTCACCACTTCTGGCTGCACGCTGATTCGATACTGCTCGCCAACTGATTGGCTGGAGCACCTGCCTTTGACATCACGAGTAATATAAAAAGGACGAAAAATTGAAGATCGAGAGCATCATCGGCGTGGAAGTCGACCCATCAACAAAACTGCTGGACCAGCCCAGTGCTAGATGCGGCAGAACTGCTAACTGACTCTGGTACCTACATCGCGGCAGTGCCATTCGGAATTGAGATCTCCTGCACCGGTGAGCAGTCTTAAGGCCTTTCCACGATACAACAATTTTGGATGCTCACGGATGGCCATCCAGGGGCAAAAATTAAATTAATGTAAGAACTCCCTTCCTGAACTTTTCCTAGAGGAGTTTCCTGCCGATTGGCCTTGCGGGCCCAATGTGATACTCGCAGGATCTTCCGACCACACTGAAAAGTGGATTCAAACTGCCGCACTGCATGTCGCATGTGATGATTAACTTTTAGAGCACAGTCTGGTGGGACTTTGCTCAATGCGACGCAAGAGCTATGCGAGATATCCCGCACCGTGTACACAGTTATTGTACATGCATAATTAATCATAACAGTAGCCCTCTCTGTTAATGGGCAACTTTCAACATTCAAACCACTGCCGCCGGATGGAAACTTTACAACAACTGTTTTAATCATGTATCAGTTAAATTAACTATCTAGTGGTCATCTTATTACCCGTTCTTCTTCACCGTCTTGAGAGTGAGCCGCCAAGACCACAACCATCGTCATCATCATCATCATCAGCAGCACCACCACCACCACCACCAACACACGCACGCACACAACAACAACAACAACAAAAACAAAAACAACAACATTATAAGATACCCTTGTGCGCCTTTTGTGGATCTCAATACAATTTACACAAAGAAGTGTATTCGTTCCGGTTTAAGGCACGAAACAGGAATTAGTATACACCTGTGCAAAAGTTAAGCACCACCCTATTTTTACGCACATGCGAGGGTATATTCATGTGCTATGAAGAAAGCAATAGCATAAACATTTATGTACCCATCCATCTTAGTACAAGAGGTAATCAAAGGCGTTCTTGAAATCTAGGTAGATGACGTCAACTGAATGGCCTAGATCAATCGCTTTTGACCATTTGTCAAGGACGTGGAGGAGCTGTAATGTCGTCGACCTGCCACTGATAAAACCGAACTGCTTCTTACTGAAGAACTTATTTTCAGTCATGTACAGTCATCATCATCATCATCATCATCATCATCATCATCATCTACACTAGGTAAGCCTAGATATACAACTATAAATATTTATAATAAAGAAAAATTAGTTACTTCTCCGGGATGTAGAAATTGTTTGAGTGTGGCTTTCATGCCCATCTTGGTCACTTTTCAGCACTAACTGATGGGTGCTGGCAACGTCACTCTGGTCAGTTCTTGTAGAGTCACGTGACAACATGGACTGGTAGACTGCTGGTATATGGTAGCCCTCGATCGTCTCGGTTCATGGTTGGTTGATGCTTTTAGATTTCTTTGGCCTCTTTAACCTTCCGCCTAAATAAGTTGGTCACGATGTTGATGACCGAGGCACTGCTGGCGGGGATGACATGAACTATTTTAATCCGCCTTTCACTATGCCCTATGTGCCACAAACATTATCTATGCCTTAATGCTGATATCGGCAGAAACTTTTACCCACATGTTAACAGTATGCATGAACTAATCTATCACCTACTTCTCACTACACCAGATGTGTAGTAAAGATTTCATCCGCTCCTTGAGCTTGTATGCAATAGACATTTCTATTTGCTTTTAACATTACTGCTTTAACATTAATCTGTGCAATTTTCAGCAATTTATAATTAACATTGATCTCTGCAAAACATACTCCTGTCGCTACTTATTCGCTATCAACTGAATGATTGAATTAATTCAGGGATATATATATATATGCTCCTACAGATTCTTCGGATCAGCATGCACTGTTCTGTATCTCTAATTCTAGCCACTATGGACCCACCCCTGAAGTCAGGGTAATTATTCATCTTCTTCTTTTGACATTCCTTTTGCAAGGCACCAACCTTAGTGCTCGTTGTCGACCACTTCAAATTTTAAGATTAAAGCCTGAAAACCTATTTAACAGTGTATACAAATGCAGTAGCTGTCTCACTGCCACCTCCCAGTACTGCTACCCACTGTTCTGACTTACTGAGCTCATACGTGTTGATAGAGTGGTTTAGACAGACGTTCAGCTGAATGTTACACATACCATGGAGAGACAAATAAATGCGTCAAACAGACGGTGGCATATTTATCGAAGCTGACGCAGCAATGTATCTGCTTCTCCACAGAGCTACTGATCACTTGTACTCCTCCTATGCCAATAACCATGCTACCGTTAATGTACAAGTAACCTCAGACAGAAGAGGATCCGAGACACAAATTGTGTACAGAATTTCAACCAAACCAGACAGAATAACATACTCGGTAAACCTATACCACATTAAATCAACAATGTTAATTAACATCGCAGCTATGAACTACCACCTCAAAACAGATTTAGATGAACTCCTAAAAATAATCTCCACGGTCAAAGTCAACAACACACCAGTTGATCTCAATCAATGGAATGCGCAAGCTAAGCAGTTATGTGTGGAAGGGTTAAGGCAAGTAAATCAGTCTACTCTACATAAAAAGAATTCCTCAAACCAGAATAAGAAACAAAATCAAAAACCTCCGCAAAAGCAAAGATCTCTACAACAATCAGAGCCTCAAAATATACAGTGTAACAGATGTAAAAAGAACTGCCTCACACGTGCCATTTTCTGCAAAGCTGGGTCCCATTGGTTACACTACACATGTCTTAGAATGACTCAAGATGATATTGGAAATGCTGAGAAGGAAGAAACAAATTGTGTCTGCCCCGACAATGTGATCAATATAGAAAACGGTGTCGCAAGAATACCGCCACAAGGACAGTCTGTAGCAAACACAGCAGCAACCTCACATGGCTTATCCACTACACTGTGTGGTAGTCCAATAGAGGCAGTTACTCTCAGCTATCCTAATATAGTGGTCAACCCAAACACAGTCACTACACCAGCCAGTGGAATCTCCACAGCACTCATTGCAGCCTCCGCTGTCGACAGGAACTCTAACAGTAATCAACAGGCAATGGATAAAGATAGAATGCACAATGCTTCCAGGCTACCTGTAGTGGAAACAGCGCAGGCTCATCAACCAATTAGACAATCCCAATTGATATCCACTAAAAACTACCAAACAATGAGAAGCTTGCCACAACCCAATGCACAAAATGCCAGCAATCCTATCTCACGCGGAGACCACAGTACAGCTGATGATGGTGTAGCACTCTCCGAAATCAAGAACATAAGATCACGAGAAGCAAAAGTGAAAACACCTGAGAATGATATAAAAAGAAGGAGGCCAGAATGGATGATGTCAGGAAAGACCTTGCAGTTGCGAGAGCATATGAAATTTCATTAGAGAAACGCATTGAAGATCTTGAAAAGACAAACAGTATTCTCAGAATGAAAGTTCTTACCGCCAAAGCAAATCCAGAAAGAAACAATGGTAATACAGAGGTACAATCATCCTACCCTACCCAACATGTGGAATCGCAGCAATTATTGAAAATGGCAGAACTTTGCCATCAGATTGAAAAACTTGAAACCAATAAACAACAGAATACACTTAAAGATTTAGGGCAGACAACTCAACCAACACAGCATCAGAACACATCCCCAGTATATCATCCACATTAGACACTAAACATTAACCCACAATTTCAGCCTTTCATGATGCAGCCAGCGGCCAGCTTCTATCCAGTTCCAAATCCTCCAGCTTACTTCAGAATGTCACCAGTCGTCCCCTTCCAGCACTTACCTAATCCAGGACTCTGAGCAGGATTATCAAACCATTCTACGTTGCGAACCTCTCAGCCACCAAAACACTCCTATCGACCATCCTCGACAGCTTCGGCCACTGACCACCATCAACCACCCATAGTATCTTTATTAGTGTGCAACAATCATCTCCACTCACCCGCACAGCTCACGTAGAAGTCAACAATAGATTACCCTCACCAGTCTCAGTAGAGGCCAACATGGATCATCGGCCAGCCACAACAGCTATGGTAGAGGTCAACCACCATGCTTAACCCTCAACTCAAGATCTGGTAGATATCAGAAATCATCTTCAAGCAGAACAGAAAATACATATGGATGTAGTATTACAAGCCGCAGCTGGAATACATCAAAGTGGTTTACCTACCACGCTAGTAGATACAGTGGATGTGACTGATGACGATGTTCAATTGGCAAGTAAACAATCACAAGGACAGATACCAGCCAATCCATATATAGAAGATCAGTCTTTTTAGGCAAGCACCAGGAGCGCAATAAACCAAGCTAGCATCAGAAAGAAACATAGTTAGCAATAATAAACTTAACAAACTAAGCACCACAACATTCAACTGTAAAACATTGTCACAAACTCTAACGCAGTCCAAAAACTACTTCTGGAGGCTAACCTCATATTTCTCAAGGAACATTGGCTCTTTAATTACCAGCTCAGCAAACTTGATGATCTATACCCTCAATTCAGCTTGGCGAACCGGACAGTCGACGAGGTTGAATCATTAAATGCAGTACAGAAACCAAAAGGCTATGGTGGCATAGCTATCATATGGAAGAAGACTATGAGTACATTTGTCCAACCAATTGAAGATGGTGGAAGTAGAATCCAAAGCGTTGTGCTATCATATAATCCCTATCCTGTACTGCTAGTATGCGTGTACATGCCATCGAGGGATATAGCAACCATTTCTGGAAGTCTCAGATCAGCTTCATGAAATTTTAAAGAAGTACCACCACACCCATCATACCATTGTTGCAGGGGATCTGGACTACGATTTGACAGAGTCACAGGCGCCCAGGATACGGTGTCAACTTGAAAGCTTCCTGAAAGAATTTAAGCTTAAGCACCTGACTTCAGGGCCTACATTTGAACACCCAAAATGGTAGAGATGTCTCCACAATAGACTACTTCCTAATCACAGAAAATGCCCTTGACAGAATTGGACAAGTAACCCGTCAAGGAGAACTACATAGCAATAGTGCCGTCGTTCACCATCCTATCAAATTAACCTTGCAGTATTCAGTAAGTGAACAGCCAATTGAGATACCCATACATTTTATTCCAAAAGTCAACTGGAACAAGATCGATCAAGTAGAATACCAAAACTCCATCACAACACTACTAGAAGACTGTAATCCAGAGTGTGAGTACATGTTTGATTTACACAGTACAGTAACAAAATTCTGTCGAGCTATGGTTATATCCAGCAGGGAATGCTCTTCAAGTCATACAATAAGAAAAACTGCACGTCCAAATAGGTTGTGGAATCGGGAAATTGCAGAAGCTGTAGCAGCATAGGAAAAAGCACATTGGAACTGAAAGCATTCTGGCTCACTTCATGACATTCCTGTAGTAGTAGTAGAACGCTGTAGCACCAGATTGCACCTCCGTAAAGTTCAAAGACACGCAGCAGCACAGAAGCGAAACAATAACCTGCAAAAGATAATGGATGCCAATAGCGCAAACGGGACATTATTTTACAGAATGATTACATGGTGGCGTTAGCATAAGAGGAAAAAGATCAGTCAGTTAGTCGTAGATGATGTAGCGTACACAGACGATGATATAATGAATCATTTTAGCAAATTAGGCTTACCCACAACATGAGCGATTTGAAGATTACAACATGTTGCTGAGAAGAGTGGTGAACGATTGCCAATGATCACTGAAGTGGAGACCACTCAGGCTATTTCGAATCTAAATTCAGGAAAAGCACGCAATATCACAGGATTGACTGCAGAACATTTGAAGTATGGAGGCAGTATCGTTAACACAATGCTGACTTCAATCTCGAATGCCATCTCGATACACAGAGAACTGCCCAACAGTCTGAAACTAGGTATATTGACTCAAATGTACAAGAGAAAAGACGACAAAACAAAGGCAGTAAATTATAGAGGCATTATCATAACCCCTCTCATATAACAAAAAACTTAGAACTTGTACTCCATGGACGGTTGCGTCAGAATATATCTAAAATGCAGCATAATCTACAATTTGGTTTCACAGCTCAAATCTCACCTATGTACAGTCCCCATTTGCTCCAGGAAGTAGAATACCATGCTGCTAAGATCCATGTCTACACAGCAATGTTGGATGCGAGGGTCGCCTTCGACAGAATGAATCATGAGAGATTATTAAGAAAACTCCATAGCATCTGTATAACTGGTTCACTGTGGCTACATATCACAAACATACAGCGTTGAGGTACTTCTCAAGTGAAGTGGTTGAACAAGATGTCAGATTCATTTGATATCCAGCAAGGAGTTCGTCAAGGAGGAACACTTTCTATAGACCTTTACAAAGTTTTCGTGAAGGATCTTCTAGACCAGACAACTTCATCCCAGCATTGCAAATCTAAGAGCGATACCGTGCTCTTAACCAACATGTGCCAACGATGTAGCACTAATAGCAGACAGCAAACAAAACCTCCAAGGACATCTGCACATTGCAGAGCATTATAGCAATTTCCACTTTTACGAACTACAGCGCACAAAAAGTGCTATTCTTACTACCAATGTAAAGGATCGTCTCTCAACTCTTCTCAGCATGAACAACAGATTGATTCAACTAGTTGATTCTATCCCGCATCTCGGCATACATAGAGATAATACCATCACTGATGCAAATCTGACTATCATAGCAATTATTTCACAAGCACGAAGAGCTATGTATTCGCTCCTGGGGGGTACGGACCATCCCAGCTAAGCTGGGTACGGGACGGCTGTTCCGGATTCGCTCTGGGCTCGCCACACCCCCCCCCCCCCCCATGCAGGATAGTATGCGTGTATAAGCCCTATGAGAGAGGTTTTCGTTAAAAAGCGCCTAAGTCTATAAGAATGCGTAGCACGCATGGGCTCATGTCAGAGATTCCCTGGCAACATGTGTCATGATTGGGAGAGGGTGTGTGCTTATAGTGTACCTAGTTGGTACGCGTGATTTTCTCAAATCGCACCGTTCTCGTCGTTCTTGGGACGCATCAGGACCAGAATGAAACGAGGATTTCAGAACTGTTTATCTTATTAAAATCGGACCAGAAATGGCTAAGTTATCCTTAAAACTTCCGTTAAATTATTTTCAAATTATTGCTTCTGACGTCGTAATCGCGTGTATGCATTAACTGAATGAGGAATGTGCTGTCCACGTGATAGCCACGTCACCACTTCTGGCTGCACGCTGATTCGATACTGCTCGCCAACTGATTGGCTGGAGCACCTGCCTTTGACATCACGAGTAATATAAAAAGGACGAAAAATTGAAGATCGAGAGCATCATCGGCGTGGAAGTCGACCCATCAACAAAACTGCTGGACCAGCGCAGTGCTAGATGCGGCAGAACTGCTAACTGACTCTGGTACCTACATCGCGGCAGTGCCATTCGGAATTGAGATCTCCTGCACCGGTGAGCAGTCTTAAGGCCTTTCCACGATACAACAATTTTGGATGCTCACGGATGGCCATCCAGGGGCAAAAATTAAATTAATGTAAGAACTCCCTTCCTGAACTTTTCCTAGAGGAGTTTCCTGCCGATTGGCCTTGCGGGCCCAATGTGATACTCGCAGGATCTTCCGACCACACTGAAAAGTGGATTCAAACTGCCGCACTGCATGTCGCATGTGATGATTAACTTTTAGAGCACAGTCTGGTGGGACTTTGCTCAATGCGACGCAAGAGCCATGCGAGATATCCCGCACCGTGTACACAGTTATTGTACATGCATAATTAATCATAACAGTAGCCCTCTCTGTTAATGGGCAACTTTCAACATTCAAACCACTTCCGCCGGATGGAAACTTTACAACAACTGTTTTAATCATGTATCAGTTAAATTAACTATCTAGTGGTCATCTTATTACCCGTTCTTCTTCACCGTCTTGAGAGTGAGCCGCATCAATGGTCTGTCTGCGGAAATCTGCATGCGGAAATCTTCCCTGCAGTCAAGATCGTGCCATCTCGCGCTATTTCATATTAGCGCATCAATTTCAGTGACTTATGAACTCTTACTGTACCGATGACCAATAGGTACTCAAGTAGCTATACTATTGTGCATCTAAGTATTTCCATAATAGCCACTGATGACTAATAGGTGCGTACCGGTCCTAAAACTGCATTTTTATACTTTCTGTTTCATACTGTATATATTATCTTTATTTCCTGTGGGTGCTCTCAATTAACAGCACCGTAAGGTCCTATGGCCTGTGATATATCATTAGCATTGTATCAGTTAGTTGTGTAAATGGCAAGTATCCATCCTAGTTAATATGTTTTGTTTATTTAGGACTAGGATGCAGTACGCTATGTAATACTACATAGCAACATTATATCCACATCACTATATTCCCCCAGCATCAATTTTATACTGAGGTAGCTGATCATGCTCTAATTACTCGAGCTTGACATGCTACCGACTAAACCTGGTTATTCTAGCTCGATAGGGTAGGTTTAAAGTGGTTAGGGACAATTTCTCCATAAGAGACCCATAGTGTATGCTTCTTTTCTGATTGTAGTGGAAATGTAGCACCACACACTGACTAGGTTGTGTAAAATTGGCCAGTTACCTTAGGACCTCTTATTAATATCGAGTTATTGTCTCTTTCCACGATCCACCAGCCGCAAGGCATAATAATTGTTTGGATTCCCATCGACATGTTAGCAGGATCCGACTCTGGGAAATTATTGGAGGTTTCCGAGCGGTGATAACTAAAGTGCCAATTCACACACACCGGCCGCTGTATCCCCGGATACTAGTTAGTTAGACTCCCCCGCCAATGTGGGAAGCACTGTATGAAGAAAATTTATTATGTTGTAATGCCGGCTTGCAGTGCATCTCTGAGCATTCTGGAACTTAACCCTAATGACAGGTAAAATGTTGATTCCATAGCACATAGTGACGGATGAGATGCGGATCTCCATCCAATTCGTTATAGTGTCTGGGTGAGTACGAGTGCCCATTTACCCTGCGTACAGATCACACCTCACTACGCTGGCTCAGAAACCAAAAAAGGGCCAGGTAGCGAGCTGGCAGGAATCCCTGCAGGCCTTCAACTTCAATGTTGTTCATAGACCCGGCAAACTGCATGGAAATGCCACGCCTTGAGCAGAATTGGGCTTGAGGATGAACAAGAAGGGGCCACCATCGTGACACATACTACATCTCCGGTGTTCCCCGAATTGTGGTGCATAGAGTGGAACACGGAAACAGTTGCTCACGAACAAGCAACAGACGCGCAAACACGAAACATATACATGTGGATCCAGGAGGGGCTACGTCCTCGTAAGGAATCTGTTACACCACTTTCCACAATGGCAAAATACTACTATCAGCGGTTTGAAGAATGCCACATACAAAATAAAGTTCTCTACATTAATAACCGCATAGTGATCCCGGAGCGTTATCGTGAAACTATATTACAACAACTGCACGATAGCGCTGTACACCTGGCCGTCGAACGAACTACAATGCAGATAAAACAGAAATTCCACTGGATTGGGATACACGCTAGTGTGAAGGCATGAGTCGCCAAATGTGTCCCATGCCAAAGATGCACTGTTGGTCAGAACCATTACGCACCTCTGCAAGTTAAAATTGTTGGTGCACAGTGGTAGCGAGTGGCTATTGATGTGCTTGGACCCTTGAATATGATGGATGAAGGAAACAAGTACATCCTCGTATTACAAGATTATTTTACGAAGTGGGTAGAAGCATCTGCTTTGCCAGACCAAGAGGCATCCACGGTAGTGGAGGGCTTGACAAGCAATGTGTTCTGCCGGTTTGGTATGCCTTATGAATTGCACTCCGACCAAGGAAGTAATTTTGAGAGCCGGCTGATCTCTGAGCTCTGCAAATTGTTTCATATCGTCAAAACAAGGATGACTCTGTATCATCCATGTAGTGACAGGAACTGAGAGGGATAGGCGCCTTGAAGGGTTCCCGTCAACAGGCGGCAGTGGGCTCGTGAGAGTCCGGGGACACGAAAAATCACTACTATGGTGCAGAGGAGATACTGAAGGCCTCTGTGTCTAACGAAGGATGAATTAACATCCTACTGTGGTACCATCTAGTCGACGCAATGTTCGGGCTGCTGAGGCTTTGGTTCATCTAATCTCAGTATGTGGGCATGCATGGTAGAAGGCGACAAACCTCACCCAGGGCAAACTAGACTCTGCAGATTTACGGTTGGATCTGCTAAAGGGGCCCTGCAGGCAAGGCCGGGGAAAACAGTCAAAGTTCGTATACTGTGGCAGATAGGTACAGATTAAACCGTCAGTTGCACCTGAGCATGAGCTCAGGCAGTGATCGCTATCGACTGGGTCACCGGCCAGTCGTCTTGATCATGACAGTTCATCAACCCTTTTCGGGTTGCGTGTGATCAAGATGGCTCAATGTACAGTCAGGCCATGGCACACGTTCGTCTTGCGACCCATGCCTCCCGTGATCAGAGATCATGAAAAGTGATTCTTTTGGAAGTGGGAGGGTATATGCGTGAGAGGGACATCACGTGAAGGGATTGAGGACTATGTTCTTCAATCATATTTTTATAGGCATGGTTCTCGATCGCATGTTAGACTAGTGTTCCCTGGACCATGTTCCTCAATCAAGTTTCTTGCGAGCTGACTGATCTCCGGGCTCCTCAGAGCATGGTCCTCAATCTCATATGCATATACGGGAAAGGAACCTAGCCTAGGCTGCATCCTGGTAGACAACTAGGTGGTCCGTATGGCGGTTGCAACTGGAAATTCCTGGAAGACCACAGGGTGCATAGCGATGGTGGAAAGGTTTAATCGTACCCTAGAGGAGATGCTTACTAAAGAAACATGCCTTGATTGTCGAGATTGGGATTTACATCTCCCATATGTGCTCATGGCATATCGCACTTCAATACATTCCAGCATACCCCTGCTTGGTTAATGTTAGGCCGTGAATTAGCCGTAACCCTGGATCTGGCCATGCCCAGGATTCCAGGAAAGAAAAATTCATCTTCTCTCTACATAGAGCTCCTGCGGCTGCAGATAGAACAGACCCATGAGCTAGTGAGAGCCACGTTATCCACTGCACACCGGCGTCAGAAAACGTGGCTCGACTGGCGGGTGCATGGATACCTGTATGAGGTGGGAAAGATGGTTTGGGTTCATGATTCACAACATTCTGCAAATGTGCCAAGTAAACCGAGTTACCAGTGGAACGGTCCCTATGTGGTAGTAGGTAAGAAGTCGGACGTGACCTACCATATCCACACCTCGGATGGCCTGACCTCAGTCAACCACTTTGATCGACTTAAACCTTGTGTCAGTGACGACTCAGTGCCAGAGCTCGGGCTGGACGTTTCACGTGACACCAGTACCCAGACAGATGTTCCTATGGAAACAAGTATTCCCGGCATTAGTCCCAAGCACTGCAGTGCCAGTTTGACCCCTCTCCTACCAAGCCAGGAGTCCAGTGAACATATGACTGACGCTGAGGACGATGACGAGATACGTACTCGCTCTCTCCCTCCTCAGGCCAGGTCTACAAGATCTGGGAAGTCGTATCTGAAGACTTTCTCGTTTGTGCTGTCCAAGGGGAAGGACAGAAAAGTTGTTCCGCTGACCTCTTCCCATTCCCACCCACTTCATGCTATTACCCCAATTATAGAGTTGCCACAAGCGGGAGCTGAGGCTGCCCCGGGCCATGCTTCTTGTAGGGTGGAACATGTAATAAATAGCGTGGAAGTGAAGAGGCTTGATGAGGACTTGGCTTGTTTTGAAGAACAGCAAAACCGCACAACTCGATGTACCCCTCCAAGCCCGCAAAGCGGGAGACCACCACCACGCAAAGGTGCACCCCATCCAATAGCACCACTACCCACCACTCCAACTTGCGTCCCTCATCTATGCACCAAGTTCGGACATCATCAGTCCTGTCCAGTTCACACGCCACTCGTCGTCTGTTGACTGTCAATCTTCAGATATGAGAGAGTCCACTACTACAGAGGAGGTGGTATCCCGCACCACAGTCACCCCCCCCCCCCCCCCCGTGGTGGGCACGGAAGCAGCCTGTTCAGCAGACTCTCGACTTGAATATTCCCGGTACTAAATAACTATGACAGAATACCAACCGTCATGTAATGGGAAACCCTCTCCATCTAAAGGGAATCCCTGACTACAACCCCCATCCCAACTCCCACCCCACCTCCCCACCCCACCCCCGTGAGCAGTCAGAACATCACACCAAGACACAGAAAGTCACGAGCATACAGAATACATTCGCCTGCAAGGCTGGATACGTCAATTCATTATTGCGCGAACACTACAAACAGACCCAGTTATAGAGAGGACATAATGGAGACATTCAACATCATCAACAACATCGTTAAGCATGCACATAGCTTTAATAATCGAAAAACTTAGAGACACCTTTTTCTGCAACATTCCCTCCCGCATGAATGTTGGGAGCTCATCACTTTCCGCAACCCGACCTTTCCGCAATAGCAACAGACTCGGCATTCACCAGCTTGGAAACCTGGATGTGCCCAATCCGCATTACACCAGCGTCATACAGCAACCCTGACTTCCCTACAACAGAGCACCACCATCAACAACACGAGTCAACATTTTCCGCAAACACCCCCTTATCCAGTTATGGAAAACTGATCATAACGAAAGCAGGAACAACACCGCAGCCATCTACAGTACACGCTACGGGGGATCCTCCACTGCTCCCCCCCCCCCCCCCCCCCCCAGCCGGAATCGTCGTACGTGAACACCTAAATTATCACACGTCAATCACACGTAATAACAGTCAGTATTATTAAGAGAGCAAGATGCCCGCAGTCTGTTGTCCGTATCAAGTAGGATTTTACTACCAAACGGGAGATAGATAATTGATTGATTCAAGTTACGACAGCACCCTTCTTGGTCATCTGCGCTCTAAAGTAACTCTGTCCCGTCTTCAGACTCGGCCATTACCCGCTGCCATAAAAACGTCACACAGCGTAAGTATCATCCACAGATATACAGCCATATGTATCAATCAAATTCACCAACATGTCAGAGACACAGACACTCAGGATGACTATATTCACAATCTCCATACGACGGTATTGTAATTGTAAAACATTTTCCGAGCTGTATTGTGGTAATTAAATTTGGTCTAGGTAATGATGAGGCTAGTCCTACGCACAGAGGAGGATGCCTGGTAGCCCGCCTACCTGGAAAACACAGTCCAGCTTCGTGGATTTCTACAGGACATGGAGCTGTTTAAACCAAACAATAAATTACAGTCAGCTTTACTTTCCTAATTTTGATTAGGAACCCAAACTGTTCTACCGTGTATACCAACCATTAGCGCACGGGCTGGTGAAGCAGCATCAAAACTTCGACAGTATAACATTATGGAGAATTTCAAATATTCTCTTACCTACATATTCCAGTCGCCAATCAACACAGGCCAGAATAATTCTATTACAGACAAGAGGCGGCACAGGCATACGATCGCGTGCATATACAGGGACACTGTTCCAAGGAACAGAATTTGATAACATATATTTCCATTTTTTCACATCAACTACGTATAATCAGCAGCATTAAAACTTCGCCATTACATATAGATTGCGATCAACCACATGCTTTCCAAAACAAGAATCACACGATCAGCACTTTTAATTTCCAGTAAATTGGATTAAAGGTTACAAACACAAGAACCGCCCAACACATATCTACCATAGCGTGATGGAGGAGGCGAGAGGTGGTGGGTTGGGGCCAAGGCAGCTGAGGTCATCGCGCTCTCCCACACCCCATCAGGCGTTCCAGCCGGAAATCTGAACAGGCTAGTTTATAAGCATCCAATCTGAAAAACTGCTTCACGCTAATTAAAAGGTGAGCTTCCATGGGAATAAGTTGTTCCGGATTTTAACATTGATCAGAGACTCGATTTTCCGCCGGATGGGGATGAAAGTGACTATTCTTCCTTTTTATATTTATATTTACTTCCTTCCGATGGAGGGACTATTTGAGCCGACTCCAGGAGAATTAAAATTTAAACTTTCCATATAGGGCCTGACCAACTCACCCTAAAACTTTTGGGCATGGTCATCCGCCCTCCTGTGACGTCACCAAAAAGTATAAAAGAAGGAAAGCGAGCAGCGAAATTTCATCTTCCCATCAAACTCAACACAAGGGAAGATCGAGCATTAGGCTACTTTTGTGCCGCAAACCAAATTCTGCCATTTACTTATTATTTTATTACTATTATATTTGGCCAGGAAAAGTATGAGGAGGTAGGAGATTTAAATTAGGTAAGGCAGTTCCACACATTAACATCATGCGAAAATGAGATGTCGCTTGCGGAAGATCTCACCTTGTCCGACAGCTCGGAGGAGTCAGCACCTGTTCATCTCGGGAAGAAGTATCCGTATACAGCGTTACAGCCTAACAGACAGCCTTGTAAATGTGCGTTCTTCAGAAACTCGGACTTGACGCTTCATGTCAATTGCGCCCATCTTTTACAACGTGCCTTTTGTGTTGACTGCAAGTACCTGTATTCAGCTACTCGGTACGGTGTGACGCACGCTTTAAGTTTCAAACATCATGTGTGAGTAATAACGTTAGCATCTGGTGAACAAAATGAGGACATAGATATTCTCCTTCCACGTTTCGAAAGCCGATTACCAGTTACCATGCTTCTAATGGGAAAGATGGCGAAAACAAAACATACTAAATGGTGACAAACTGATTTTCCGCATTACATAAGACCAACAACCTCTGTAACACAGCCACCTAGCAGCAGCATTCCCGCATCCCGCACTACAACATTGGCAGCACCAACACGAACAGCACCGTCAGTGTCTGCAGCATCGGTATCGACACCAACTGTGATTTCCGCACCGGCAGCACCTGCAGTGACACCACCGACCACACACAGCATCATCACCGCATCTGTATCCGTAATTGGCTAACCCATTTCAGTCGTAATTTCTACACCTGTGATAATATCTGAACCCGGTTTACAGGACATTTCCGATAGATCCATTTCTCCATGCAGTTTAATTATAGATGAGGAGATCAGCCTCACGGAAGCAATCACCATCACCACTGCACACCAGCACGCCGACACTCACAAGCAACATCAGCATTCTGCTAGATCCTGCCATCCGCAAAGTAACTATGCCAGATCATCCCTATTGTAGGAACAGAACAATCATGCACCAGCTGGAGATCCTTGCAATTCCTAGGACGACCTCCAGCAAGTTACTAAGGCTGTAAAAATAAGAAAGCTATCCACAATCACAGCAGCAGCAACCACACCGCGCAAATATCATCACAGCATTCAGCCAGCCTGCACCCCATCCAACCACCACCACCTCCACGACAACAGTGATGTCCGCAGTATCCACACCACCTCCAGTCAGTACATCACCCGTCATCATCACCACCACTACTAGCGCATCTATGGACACATCAGCACCTTCCTCCAGTTTCAGTACTACCGAGCTGGGCATTAAAGATAGTGATATTTCGGCATCAGAGTTCCACCCACCATGTCCGACCACCGTGAGTCGCGGGACCCAGACTCACTGGGGAAATTTCTCTGCAGACGTTTAAGGACACTATGTCATGGGTGCAGTGGTATTTATAAGTAGATGTGCGGAAAAGTGGAACTTATTATTTTATTATTTTTGAAATATTCTTCTTATTGTATATGTTTTTATAATTGACACCCAGTCCCTAGGCTGACTACGGTCATCCTACATAGCTGCACAATATTCTTGCGTAGCTATGTCTCTCACAAATAATCACTGCGGATACCTGTGTTGCAAACACGTCGTGTGCAACGTAGGTACACAACACACCGTAGCGAATATGTCATTACTCCCATCATGCCGTCCCAGCTAAGCTGGGGTTGCCTGATGAATTATTTTTTTAAATTTATTAAAATATTATTTTTCTTATTATTTTTCTTCCCGCGTCAGTAGGTTGGGATGGATTGTGGATAGCAAGAGCTATCCGTGCGGGTCCGCCAAAATGGGCCACACTGTATGCATCCCTTTATATACCCAGGATGCATATGCAATTTACATTTTAAGCTGTGATATTACTACTGTGTTTTAAACTATACTTTTCTTATATTATATTATATTATATACTTTGACTGAGGTACGTTGGAGCTTGGGCGCTCTCTGTGGAAAAATAATTATCCGCATCCAAGGGAACGCCCATGCGAGCTATTGTTTAGTCGAATCATGATAATAAACAAAATAAAACAGCATGCACCATGTAATAAACAAACAAAAAAAGAAAAGACCTGGAAAATAATTCCAGGTAAAAAATGAAAACTAAAAGTATGCCTCCCCCCCAAACTCTTTCGCACCTCTATGTGCTCTTCTCTAATAAATACGTGTCTCTCACGTCACTACTCCTCTCGGCTACATTGCATACTCGGGAAGTCTATAATTCCAGCCTAGCATGCTCCCGTGCATTCGATCCGCGAACGCTTGATCATTTGTCATGGGTGTCAAACTAGGAGGGGGTGGTGTAGCACAGATCGACCGGACAGGTAGGGACCGTCCCAGCTAAGCTGGGTATGGGATGGCGTTTCCGGATTCGCTCCGGGCTCACCCCCTGGGCAGGATAGTATGCGTTTATAAGCCCTATGAGAGAGGATTTCGTTTAAAATTGGTTAAGTCTATAAGATTGTGTAGCGCGCATGTGCTCGTGTCAGAGCATCCCTGGCAACATGTGTCAGGATTTGGAGTGTGTGCTTATACTAAACCTAGTTGGTACGCGTGATTTTCTCAAATCGCACCGTTCTCGGCAGTCTTGGCATCGATCCGGACCCGAATGAAACGAGGATTTCAGAACCGTTTATTTTATTAAAATCGGATTAGAAATGGCCAAGTTATTCTTAAAACTCCCATTAAATTATTTTCAAAATACTGCTTTTGACATCGTAGTCGCATGTATGCATTAACTGAATGAGGAATGTGCTGTCCACGTGATAGCCACGTCACCACTTCTGGCTGCACGCTGATTGGCTACTGCTCGCCCACTGATTGGCTGGAGCGCCTGCCTCTGACGTCACGAGTAGTATAAAAGGGACGAAAAATCGAATATCGAGAGCATCATCGGCGTGGAAGCCGACCCATCAACAACTGCTGGACCAGCGCAGTGCTAGATGCGGGAGAACTCCTAACTGACTGCGATACCTACATCGCGGCAGTGCCATTCGGAATTGAGATCTCCTCCACTGGTGAGCAGTCGTAAGGACTTTCCGCGATACCACAATTTTGGATGCTCCCGGACGGCCATCCTGGGGCAAAAATTAAATTAATGTAAGAACTCCCTTTCCAGAACTTTTCCTAGAGGAGTTTCCTGCGGATGGGCCTTGCGGGCCCAATGTGATTCTACAGAATCTAGAGCTGATGGTGATTCTTGATGGATAACACGCTGGATCTTCTGACCACGCTGAAAAGTGGATTCAAACTGCCACACTGCATGTCGTGTATGATGATTAACTTTTAGACCACAGTCTGGTGGAACTTTGCTCGGTGCGCTGCAAGAACTATGCGATGTATCCCGCACTGTGTACCCAGTTATCGTACATGCATAATTAATCATAACAGTAGCCCCTCTGTTAATGGGCAGCTTTCAACTTTCAAACCACCGTCGCCGGACGGAAACTTTACAACAACTGTTTTAATCATGTATCAGTTAAATTGACTATCTAGTGGATATCTTATTACCCGTTGTTCTTTACCATCTTGAGAGTAAGCCACATCAACAGTCTGCCTGCGGAAATCTGCCTGCAGAAATCTTCCCTGCAGTCAAGATCGTGCCATCTCACGCTATTTCATATTAGTGTATCAATTTCAGTGACTTATGAACTCTTACTGTACCGATGACCAATAGGTACTCAAGTAGCATTAGTGTGCGATTGTTGTGGTTTACTGGGTGCATCGAACGTGCTCAAAGCTGACAGACACAGATTATGAATTCCTAGAAAATGACAAAGAGCCATGGTGGTGTATTAGCTGCAACAAAACCATATTCCCATTCAATCACCACTGAATTGTTACTGAACATTTTAGGCCCTAGCATTCTAATAAATCCATTTACCTTAAACACATCACAGGAATCTATACTCTCTGAAACCTAGAGCCTACTGATGATGAAGCCATCGCTCTTCCCCAACCTGAGTGTAAATATATTTTACAGACTGAATTTAACAATGACATCGTTTAAGTATTTCCGTAATAGGCACTGATGACTAATCGTACAAGTACAAAGACCGCATTTTTATACTTTCTGTTTCATACTGTATATATTATCTTTATTTCCTGTGGGTGCTCTCAACTAACAATGCCGTAACGTCCTATGGCCTGTGATATATCATTGGCATTGTATCAGTTTGTTGTGTATATGGCAAGTATCCTTCCTAGTTAATATATTTTGTTTATTTATAAAAACTCTAGGATGCAGTATGCTAGGTAATACTATACAGCAACATTATATCAGTATCACCATATTCCCCCAGCATCAATTTTACACTGAGGTCGCTGATCATGCTCTAATTGCTCGAGCCTGACATGTTACTGACTAAACCTGGCTATTCTAGCTCGATAGGATAGGTTTAAAGTGGTTAGGGACAATTTCTCCTTAAGAGACGCATAGTGTATGCCTATTTTCCGGTTGTAGTGGAAATGTAGCACTATGCACCAGCTAGGTTGTGTGAAATTGGCCAGTTACCTTAGGGCCTCTTACTAATATCGCATTATTGTCTCTTTCCACAATACACCAGCCGCAAGGCTTAATAATTGTTTGGATTTCCATTGACACGTTAGCAGGATCCGACTCTGGGAAACTATCGGAGGTTTCCAAGCGGTGATAACTAAAGTGCCAATTCACACACACTGCCCCCTGTATCTCCAGATACTAGTTATTTAGACTCCCCGCCAATGTAGGAAGCACTACGAAAAGAAAACTAATTATGTTGTAACGCTGGCCTGCAGTGCATCTCTGGGCATTCTGGAACTTAACCCTAATGACAGGCAAAATATTGACTCCATAGCACGCGGTGACGGATGAGATGCGAATCTCCATCCAATTCTTTGTAGTGTCTGGGTGAGGTCTTAGAACCCACCACGCCTCCACGGGAAGGACACTGGCGATCGATATCCGTCTCTTTTTCCCCACAATAAATGATATAGCGCTTTCTTTCTACAATTGCTTTTGTGAATTGTAAACTTGTCCTGGTGATGTTATATGTGGCTGCGGGGCTGTGGTAACCGGATCCTTATTTGATTTGGGAACTATTGCTCTGTAACATGTACGCACGCTATCTTTCGGAGGTAGATGCTATGCAGGGCGACCTAAGGGAAGCTGAGAATCTTCGCCTGTTAGATGAAGGTGTCTAAAGTTAGGTAGGAATCCCTGCCACTTGCGGCCAAAGCATGTATTCGTATCTAACAACCAAATGGTAGGTTAGAATGTAACAGAAGGCCCACATAAATAAAGTGGCAACTGCCAGTGCAGTAACTTTGGACCTGTGAATTCTTCTGAAATCATTCGTTCTGTCTTCGCGTAGACCAGTGTGCATCACATTAATTATGGCTTCACTAGGATCAACCAGCACTTAGCTTTTTGTTTGAACAAAAGAGTGGCCCTTTTTGCCAGCTCTTTTCCTCCGCTTTGACGTTAAAGGCATTTTCCTGTGATGGAGGCCTGCGCGAGGAACTTTCCTCTCGCAGCAACAGTGTTTTGTGTGCGTTAGGGGTGTATTTAGTTTATGTTAAACTACCAGGTGACCTCGTTTTGATACTCCCTTGTGGGGACACCTCTGCGGATTTAACGACCTGTGTGGTACCTTCGGTGAAACCACGTGGAAACAACACTGGATGGCTCTATGTACTGTATTATTTGTCCATTGTTGTCAAACGAGTGATATTGTTTGCATAGTGAAATATGTGTGACTGTTTAATTATATCAACATGTCCAGACTTCTAAATTGTTAATGGACCATCATACTGGTGACACCAATAGTTGGGATGAGACCGTGTGGATCAATCTCGGAGCCAATGGTAGCACGGCCCCTCTGGAACATGAACGTTCCACTAGCTCTAGAGGCCTGTCTTTGTACCTTCCAGAGAGACACGATATGGGATTCGCAACCCCGAGAACTGCAGCTAACCAGCCCTCCCACACATCATGCACATGCGGTGCGGTGGAGTGGAGCGACATGACGGACCAGCACATACACCCCGAGCTGCAATGCCCCATCTCATAACATGATTAGTCCATCTGACCCATGGTTCCGATATAGCAGCTAATATCCATAATCCATCACAACATGTCTAGTCCAATTGATCCACTTTTTATCTCATTGTCCACCTATCTATCAATGTCCTCTGTAAAAGTAATCTATGAACATGTAATGTAGTCTTAAAAATGTCTTACAAATAAAATAATACACTGCCAACTGAGGAAATTATTCAGCAGCCATTTGCCTTCTGTTGTCTCAATTAGTCAGTCTTATATTGCAGCACTGAACGTAGCCAATTAACTATATCCCACCCTCCAACCCCACTCCCTTTTGCACATGCCCATTAAATTCCCATGCTCATCTTGCAATAAACCAGTGAAACTAAATCAGCACACATTAGTGTGCGATTGTTGTGGTTTACTGGGTGCATCGAACGTGCTCAAAGCTGACAGACACAGATTATGAATTCCTAGAAAATGACAAAGAGCCATGGTGGTGTATTAGCTGCAACAAAACCATATTCCCATTCAATCACCACGACAACAACACTGAATTGTTACTGAACATTTTAGGCCCTAGCATTCTAATAAATCCATTTACCTTAAACACATCACAGGAATCTATACTCTCTGAAACCTAGAGCCTACTGATGATGAAGCCATCGCTCTTCCCCAACCTGAGTGTAAATATATTTTACAGACATCATTAAAAACAACGAGGCTGTGTCTTTCTCAGCAATGTATATTAATATCAGATCCATACCAGCACATTTTGGCAAATTAAGCCATTTTATCGAAAAAAGTTCTATCGAATTTAATATTATTGGAATTACTGAGACGTGGATCAACTCTAACTCGACATTCAGCTTAATTAATCTGCAAAACTACAAATTCCTAGAGAATCACAGACCAAATCAAGCAGGAGGTGGTGTAGGCATCTGCATAAAAACAACGTCCAGTGTTATGAGATAGAAGACCTGACAACAATGGAAGACTCTTTTGAATCTCTTTTTATTGAGATATCAGCAAGAAAAGCAAAAAAATACAATTATTTGGTGTCATTTACAGTTCTCCAGATTGCGATAAGGACAAATTCAAATAATTATTGGAAAAAGCTTTAAAACAATACAAAAAGAGAATAAAACTATATACTGGGGGATTTCAACATCGATCTACTGAAACAAGAAAAAGCAATTACTCAAGACTTTGTGAACTTATTAAGAACATTTGGATACTATCCATTCATAACAAAACCTACAAGAATAATGGGAACAACAGCTACTGTTATGGATAATATGCTCTCAAAAAACACAATCAGGTATTTTTTGTGAAAGACATGGACTCGGACCATTTACTAATTTTCTATATAGAAAGAGAGAAAGTTAAACAAAAATCATTTGAAAAAGAGGAAACAACCTGTAGAGACATTAGAAGCGAGAATATTGAAAAATTTAGAAACATTATGTCAAATATAAATTGGAACGAGGTGATTAATTGTGAACTCTGAAAAGATGCCCACAACCCATTCCACACTATATGTATTAAGGCCTATGAATCTGATTCCCTACTAAAAAACTTAAGAAATTCAAGCAAAATCATACTCTACCCTGGTTAACAAGACGACCAATAGTTGTCTGTCACAAGAAGAATAAGCTATATCTAACGTTTATTAAAAACCTGACAACATACAATAATACTCAGTTTAAGAAATATAGAAATAAACTGAACCAAACTATTAAGATAGCTAAAAAATTATTGCCATTATAAATTAGATGAACAAAAAAATAACCTAAAGGGAATATGGAAATTAATTAAGCCACTATTGAATAAGCAAAAGAGTAACTCAGAAACATCACAGTTTATCTGCAATAATACTATCGTAACAGACAAAAATGATATAGCAGATAAATTCAATGAGTATTTCATTAACATTGGGCCTAAATTATCAGAAAAGCGTCAAGCTAACTCAGAAATACATATACATGATTATCTGACAGGCAGCTACCTAAACTCAATGTTCTTGTCACTAACAAACAGAGAAGAAATCTATAAGATTTTAATGCAAATTAACCAAACTAAAAGTGCAGGTATTGATAATTTTTAATGACATTTTTTAAAGAGTGTATCACAGAAATACTAACCCCACTAAATCATATCTTCAATCTCTCACTTTCCCAGCATGTATTCCCATCTCATTTAAAACTAGCACGGGTATTGCCTATTTATAAAGCTAAAGATCCATCTGAGTTTACTAACTATAGACCCGTCTCAGTACTCCCACTTTTCTCAAAACTTCTGGAAAGAAGATGATGATGATGATGATGATGATCATCATCATCATCATCTATAATAGAATCTTTAACTTTTAAACAAAAATCCAATTATCTATCAATCAACATGCTTGCTATTTTGGATATGATAAAAAAAATCTCTGAGTCACTAGAAAAAAAAGCATTTGACACCATTGACTATGCAATTTTATTTTTAAAAGCATCACATCATGGCATAAAAGGTAGCGCTTTGGATTGGATTCAAAATTACTTGACTGATAGGACACAATGTGTACAATTTAATGGAACTATCTCCGGAAATAAAAAATTAGTCAGCGGTGCACCTCAAGGTTCAATTCTTGGACCACTGCTGTTCTTATTATATATGAATGATTTACCTAATGCCAGTAATTTACTATCACTAATATTATTTGCAGATGATACCAATGTGTTTGGCAGCCATAAAGATATAGACACCCTATACAAAATTACAAACAGTGAAATGGAAAAAATTATAAACTGGTTAAAACTAATAAATTATCCTTGAACGTCAACAAAACAAAATTTATATTATTTACAAGATATAACCAATTACATGAAGCTGCTCTCTCAAAACTGTACATAGCCAATCAAGAAATACAGGAAACTGACTATGTTAAATTCCTAGAAGTCATATTGGATAAACAACTTAGCTGTGAGAAGCATATAGAGACAATCACATCCAAGGTAGCAAGGAATATTGGTATCATGCGGAGATTCAAGTCATATCTTCCATCTGATATACGAAAAACTCTATATAGCACATTGATGGCTCTGCACGTCACATACTGCAATGCTATCTGGAGCAATACACATCAAACGAAACTTTAAAACCTTAAATCACTACAAAGGCAATCTGTTAAACTATTCTCATAGGCAGCAAAGGGCCAAGATACCTTTAAAACAAGCACAATTATAAAACTTGAAGACATTGGAAAGGTCCAACTATTTGCAATTCTAAGGGGTTATCACAATGGCAGTTTACCCACATCATTATCCAATATTTTTACACCCAATACAGGTGTAATACTCATAACACAAGAACAAGTTCTAATATACACATCACATACCACCGAACAGAGGAAGCGATACACACACCATCCCATCCAGCAATACAGTTATGGAACAATACAGATACAGACACACACGTACAAATTCTTACAACAAAATCATTCAAAAAATACATAAAAAACGAAATTATTGAAAGCTAATAGAAGCCAGAGTACTTACTAAAACATGCACCGTTAACCCTTAATGATAAAAAACGACTAATTTTCTACAATGTAATGAAAGTTCTGTTGAATATTTTGGGACACATTTTAATTGCTACTGTTGCTGCCTATGACAGTCATGACAGTACAACTCTACTCAAATTGAATTTGTTCTAAAATACTCAACTGCGTCCCTGTGCTGCTGACTGAAATCGAGATACTGGAATCCTAAGGGTTAAAGGTTTAATCACAACCATAACCATTATATTCTACAGCCACACATTCTCATACTTAATAACAGAATACATTTCTAGTAATATAATTTATTTTTTTCTACGGCTGCAGAAATGTGGCCTCTGTGGATGAGTTCAACTTCTTCCAATATATCGCACCTGGTCACCAGGACAACAAATGTAAATAATAATAATAATAATAATAATAATAATAATAATAATAATAATGCTACTATCATTATTCAACATAATCATGCATGTAATAATGATGAGGCATGAAATAAGGGTAACAGTATTGAATAATAATGGTAATACTACTGAATAATAATAATAATAACAATGCGCAAGATGAGTGATCCAGCCCTTCCCACTTTCCCTCCCCCTTTATGTAAATGTTCTGTCGATTGTCATAAGTAAGTCATGTCTCCACACGTAATTGTGTACATATCAACATAATCCATACATGTATTGTATTGTATTCTATGTCGTATATAATATAAAATATATAAATGTATAAATATAAGTAAAAATTCATCTATCATTTATAAAGTATATGTATAAATATAATATTATAATAATTGCTATATATCAAGGGTCCACCACAGCATAGGCCTTGCCTTTGGCGTATGCCTGTTTTGTACTGTTGAATTATTTATCTATAGTGAGATATATGTTTGTGCTTGGAATTTCAATCCAAAGAGCCGGGTTCGATCCTGCATTCAGGCATGTGATCAAGGTGTAGATACATATGCCATTCCATACGTCATTCACATGACACGTCATTTGGATGGGGCGTAAAGCCATCGGCCCCATCTCGTGTGGTGTCTGTGCCTTGGGGGACATAAAATAACTCACTCTGAGTGGCAGGCCCTGTATTGGGAGCTCAGTTGTGAATACACTCCGATAGTGTAAATGTTCCTGTAAATAAGCTAAGTATGTACAGTATCTATGTCTCTGTCAACAGCTCGAGCGGCCAGTGGCTCCATATCTGAACCTGTAAATAGCACACTGTGTAGCAAAGAATGGACCACACTGAGCGAAACAGAGGAATATCCGAAGATAACAACAACCACAACAACAACAACAACAACAACAACAACAACAACAACATCATTATCATCATCATCATCATCATCATCATCATCATCATCATCATCATTTATGAGGCATAAGCCATTGCGTGTTATTGCTTCGGGGTCAACATATTGAAATGGTTTGACTTGCTCAGTCAAATTTGAATATTTTTCTTTGAAGTAAATATATGGTTTGTTCTTAAATTGTTTGATTGTTGCTACCCAATTACGTCTCCTCGAAACTTTCCATATTTCCGTTTAAGACATTAAGTCTGTTTTGGAAAAGGGTTGTGGTGCAGATAGGTGTTCCCTGTGTCATGGTTACATCCTGCTGCGCCTAGCACTAGGCTAGATTGTTGAGTTGTGGAGGCCATAACTGGTTCCGTAAACTTCTGTTGCTATTGTTATCATTTTCTGTGTTCATCGTTACCCGAGTCTGCTTTTGTATGCTCATGTCACTTCATTCTATCCACAAAAATGCAGCAGTGGAAAAACAGTGATATATCTAATTTAAGTTCGATTCAGCGATATCTGAACGAGATTCTGAATCCGCTAGTGATCTATGCTAGCCTCTCTTCGTGTTACCCCCAAAATGTGGCCGTGGAGCTATCAACTGGTAATTGGAATCACTACCGAGCATCGTTTTACCTAAACACAGCCTAATCCAAGCTCAGTCCACTGTATTGACAGAAATGTACTAAGATTGTGTGATGTGCTGGTATAAATATGGCTTGATCAGTCAAATTGCACTGTTTGCGACCTGTTAAGAATGAGTCAATCCAATTTAGAATGATTTTGATACACCGTATTTGTGCAATTTAGATTTCAAAAGTTCATGTGGAACAGTATCAAAAGAATTTTCAAAGTCGAGAATAAAAAAATGTTTCCGTTTATCAGTGGATGAGGCCCAATCATTGATGACATTAAGTAGTTGAGTTTCACAACTGTGAAATTTACGGTCTATGAATTAGGATGTTATTTTGTTCAAAATGGCTTATTAGATTAGAATATATGATGTGTTCCAGCATCTTACAGCAAATGTATATGAGGGAAACTGGTCTATAGTTACTTGCTAAGGACTGGTCACTTTTTTATATAAAGGTTTCCCAGAAAGATTTAGGATTAGTAACTACTTTGTGCCATGGTTTCTTCATATTTATTTATGGCTATCTTACAGAATCGCTTTACCTTGTTTCTTACACTATCATATTCATTGCAATCCTGTGTGGTTCTTGTCTCTAGATATCATTTCCACTTCTTTTCTTTCTTAGATACTCACGGGAATGGCTAATCAATGGAAGATGATGGTGAAGTAGGCGACTCATCCAACAACATTGGCCTATATTGTTGTTGAATTGGTATTGCCAAGGGAGCCATTGGGATCGAAGGAAGGGAACATGGCTGTGGCTGTTGAAAGCCTTATTATGGGTGTAGACTGAGCTCTAGAGCAAGTCACTCATCCTAGCTTGGCAATACGTGGCTCTTCTACAACCCCTCTCCATTCTTTAGCAGCTGAGCAAAATAACAGTAGCAACAGAAATGCTTGCAGGTGGAGCAGTTATTGGGATGTGCACTATCAGTAAAGCAGTTAACCAATGCTAAACAAATTCCCTTATAACTAAAAAGATTAGAGCAATATGTAAGAAATTGAGTTTATCAAACAACGTAGGTTAGGACGTATCATTTTAACTAGCCGTAACAAATCAGTTTGATAAATTTTATATTAAGATGGAATTAGTTTACAATTCTAATATAAATATGTCGAATTCATAGTTGCAGGCAACCTGTCGATGTTTCCTTGACACATTTATCTTATTATTACATAACCACCATGATGAGTAATGTCCAAATAAATAAAAGTGTTTATCATGTTACACTAGCTACATATTTATGTTTACCTTTCTTAGCCTTCCACTTTGCTTTAAGTGTGTGCATGTTCTCTCTTTTTCGCTTGTTGTAGGCCTTCTGTTCTATTGTAGATATGGGATTGTCTTGTGGGAAGTCATGACCCCGCTGGATATCCTATATTTACGAGTAAGTCCTAAGTGAAATTTATAATTTGAAAATACCAGGTGAGCTAATGGACCGGTTGACTGTGTATCTTATTATTTAGTTTATTATTATACAGTAACTAGTTGACATCAGCTGGTGCTGATGCTATGCGGATGATATGCGAATATAGCACAATCAGGATTGTTGGATAAGGTTTTATCATCAAAATTGGAATAGTCGAATTGATTAGAATAAGTCCCACGGTTCTGAGTTGATGTGTATCTGGAAATAGTTTAGATGAAAGTTGTTGCTGTTCAGTCGGCACACACTTTTATAATATTCAGCAGTCGTTTGGATCGATAGTTTAGAAAATAATCGATGTATAAGAATCACTGGAATCGGACATGACAAAGGGACGTAGTTGATGATGTTAGTCATTCCGATTCTCACACGAGAATAGAACAACATCAGCTGGCAATGAGATCATACAGCGCAAGTGCCTATTAACGCTAGCATCCTACAGGCTTATCCATCAATAGGCAATGGACAGGACACGGACATTGTAGCATCCTGTAGGAATTAATAACATAATCGAAATTTGTATATCAACTATATGTCACTCATACAATGGCATGCAACAACAACACATTCCGTAATGTTGTTAGTTAGCTGACAGATCGCATCAAATCAGAACCAGCTACCACCATTTCATCTATGTGAGGCATCATCTCCATAGAAGAATAGTACAGAGTTTGATTGGTCAGAATGACGTCACGATCAATGAGCGTCGATCAAACTCTGTAGCAAAGAATTAAACAGAATAGGTTTTATATCCAACAACGAAATGAAAGGATCATTGATTGGTCGGAACGACCAACATTTATTAGTTAGGAACTTCTAGGAAGGAATAAGCAGAAGTTGATTGGTGGACTGATTGTCCGGGCCAACCAAGCTGTGCTTATAACCTACCTAGAAGAATCATCAGAACAAGATCTAAATATCTCAATATGTATAGATCTGAATATCTCGATATGTATAGATCCTCAGAGATACTGAGGGCTATAAAAGAAGCACTTTCAGTTAGAGAAAGCTAATCAATCCAACATCAGGGTTCACGTAGCACATCGCTGGTGCTACGTTCGTGGCTAGTATAGAGTAGAATAGATTAGTTACTTGATTTTGTACCAGCAAGGTACTAGTTATCTTTGAGCAATTGATGCTCTACAATTACAATTACTTTATGAGTTTGCACAGTTAGTTTTAACTATAATAAAATGTATCCTCTTACAAAAGTAAGACACTAGTTTGGTCGTTATTAGCTTAGGACTCCAGAGTTGGAAGAAACATCCAATCTGAACCAGCGGATCTTCATAGTCAGATAGGCCCGACAGTCTCTAATAAATATCATCGTAATTCATCTTCTCGACGAGGCGAGCCGACTGTCAGTATCCTGCTTCATCATCGGTAAGAGGTTGTCGCAGCAACCACTAACATCATAATCTTGCCATTGGCGAAGTGGAATGATCATCTAGGAAACCATTCACCGAGTCATACTCGGAGATCCAAAATCTTCATTGGCGAGCCTGCCAGGATTGGAGTCAGCATTCATCAATCTCGTGTGTTTATATTCGCAAGTATGTAAGTACTTTAAATATGTCATCTACTAGACCATGCGTCAGATGGGTACCATGATGGCCAACACTATTGTGGTGGAAGGGGAGCGACAAGAGCGGAATCAGGTTCTCCGACGGGAGGTTAGAGAGTTAATGCAGTGGGTGAAACCCTGTGACGGCCTTATCCCAGAGGAAGTCCGTCAATTCCTGGACGAAACACGACGGGTGTGGGAAGCAACTGATGGTAACCTCGACGGTATACCCATATACATAGTCACCTACGCATCCCGAGGACAATTATCGAAAGCCATTGATGGCTTCATAGTGGGAAAGGTCAGGGACACAGTCACCTATGAAGAGCTGCGCGACTTCATAACAGTCAACTTTGTTTCAGCGAACAAACCAGAACATGTAAAATATGATCTGGAGGCAGTGCAACAGCGCAGTGAAACAATGGTGTCATTTAACTAGCGATACCGGGAGATTGCAGCCCGAGCTTATCCGGAAGAGAACATACACAATAAAAGAATCGTGTTGTCCGCCTACATCAAGGCATTAAACGATTGAGGGATGGGTCGACGTATTGTACGAAAGAAAATCACAGATGTGAAGAGGGTGATGGAAATGACTGAGGAGGAAGAGGGCTGCAACGACTTGTTGCAGGCCATGAATATTTCTCCTCGGGGAGGTGAGGAGATGGAAGTCAATATGATTGACGCCGAAGAAGGAAAAGATGTGTGGTCGGTGATAGACTCGATGCGACGCCAGATCAGCCAACAAACTAAACTGATCGAACGACTGTGCAGTCATCGAGAATTTGCAGAGTGGACCGGTGTTCTCACCACCACCGATACGCACCGCACCGCAACGCAAAGCAAAGCCACAACGCCATAAGGCAGCAGCAGCGCCCAAGGAGATGAAGAAACAGATCACCTGTTTTAATTGTGGAAGAACAGGACACTACAAGAATGAGTGTCAACAGCCCATACAGCCATCCCGAAGACCGACGGTACCTAAAACACAACAACAACGTTCGCAGCATCCGCCGATGACGTGTTTTACCTGTGGTAGACAAGGACATCTGGCTAGAGATTGCTTTTCTAGCAGACAAGACAGACCACCGGTAAAGTGTTATAAATGGGATAAGGAAGGACACTATCAATCAAACTGCCCATCGTCATCGCCCATACCGCAGCGACACGCCATGAAACGTCCAAGACAACCAAATCGACGGGAAGAACCAATGCAAGTAGACGAAATAAACAATGGTTGTGATAATAGTTATAATGGACTCGAGACCACTCCACGGTCATGTTCGCGAAACACCCGCTGAGATTTCGCGGACAGAGCCAGAATGGAAGACGAGTATGAAGACTGTGAGGGATTCGTCCTCACAGATTCGCGTACAGACAGGTATGGCCGTTATTCATATGGTGACGGAGGAGCCCTGTCTGTAGATGGCCGGCGACAGTAGTACGCAGAAGCCATTAGTAATGGATGATGGAGTCCATTAAATGGAGATGGAGGGGATCGATGGTGACTGAACGATTCCTCATCAGGCTCGAAATCGAACCGGGCAGCCAGGGAAACCAGGGTGAGTATGTGGATGCATTAATAGATACTGGTGCTAGTACATCCCTGGTTAGGAAGGATATATGGCGTAGCATTCTGAATGCTAGGCCATTGAAAAAGGCTAAGACATTATTAGCAGTAAATGGTTCACCAATAGATATTTTGGGGGAGACCCAAATTAAATTCAAAGACGCCCGGCCTATTCCAAGTATGGTTGTGAATAGTATGAGGCATGAATGTCTGCTTGGTGCTGATGCCTTGTACTTGGGAAATGCAAGGATTGACTACAAGACCAAAGAGGTAGTATGGTTTGGTCGCGTATACCCATTTAGAATTCCATACAGAAAGCAAAATGATTATGTGTATGTCAGTTGCAAAGAAACGACCGGATATGCAGTTATTGACAAAGTACTGAGCGACTTTGCCAATAATTTCGATACGGCTTGTCCAACTACATTAGGACGTGTACCCAAGGTAGAATGTACGATTCCAACAGGAGATTATCCTCCTATTAGGCAGAAAGCCTGTCGTTTACCGCTAGCTAAACAGTACTTGGTTAAAAACCAAGTTAAAGAAATGTTAGCAGCGTCATCACCCTTTGCGTCACCCATAACTCTGGTACCGAAAAAGGATGGTGACACCAGATTTTGCGTTGACTATAGGAAATTAAATTCTGTATGCCGTAGGGATAGTTATCCACTGACGAACATATCCGATATATTTGATTCTATGAGAGGCGCAACGATCTTTTCTGCGATGGACTTGAAGTCTGGCTATTGGCAGATACCCATGGCCAGCCAAGACATCGAGAAAACAGCGTTCGTGTGCAGTGAAGGTCTTTTCGAATGGATACGGATGGCTTCTGGTTTTTGCAACTCAGGTGCCGTATTTCAGAAGGCAATGAACGACATTTTCCACGAATATGTAGGAAAATATGTGCATGTTTTCGTCGACGATATAGTCGTATATTCACGAAATCCGACGGAACACGCATATCACTTGCACCTGGTCATGCACGAGATTCAAGAATATAATTTACAAGTGAAGAAAAATAAATGTGACTTTGCCAGTAAGTCTGTTGACTTGTTAGGGTATCACATTTCCGCGCAAGGTGTAGCTCCTCAGAGTCAAAAGGTTAAGGTCATATGAGAAATGTCACCACCACGTGATGTGGGTGAAGTGCGTAGTTTTCTCGGAGCTACAGGTTATTATCAATCTTGTGTTAAAGGCTATGCCGAAATTGCTAAGCCTCTGATTGAGTTAACGAAGAAGTATAAAAGATTTGAATGGGGTAAGCATGAACAGCAAGCGTTTGAGAAATTGAAGAACTTGCTGTGTAGTGAGACCGTACTCACTTATCCGAACTTGAATGCCCAATATAAGTTATATGCTGATGCGTCTAGTTATGCAATAGGTGCGATACTAGTGCAGGTTGATGATAAGGGTATAGAGCATGTCATCCAGTATGTTAGCTCTACTCTTAAAGACAGTCAGTTGAATTGGCCCGTAATAGAAAAGGAAGCTTATGCTGTGATCTATGCATTGAAGAAGCTTCGACCTTATCTATTTGGCGTGCAGTTTACCGTGTATACTGACCACAAACCCCTAAAGAGTTTGTTTGTGGGAGAAGTTAAGAACACGAAAGTGCAGCGCTGGGCAGTACTGATTGCAGAGTATGGATGTAAGATAGAATACATCCAAGGCTCGAAGAATATTCGAGCGGACATGTTGTCCAGGTTATGTCGTCCGGTAGAAGTCGCCATGTTAGACACTGGTGATTATGTCATACCTGAGGTAGACGAAGGTGCTTTACCTCACCTTCCTTTAGAGGTATATGACGTACCATACGAGGAATTATGTGCCGAACAAACCAAGGAATACCCAGAGTTATTTAGAAATACACCGGAGGAGTACATGGTAAAGAATGGCATATTGTCTTTTTTAATTCCACCTTCAGCATTAGACGCTGAGTACCCCAGAATCTTACTACCTACCCTGTTCCATGACAAAGTGCTCCGGAAGGCTCATGAACGAGCTGGTCACCAAGGTCTGAAGAAGACCATCAGTATGGTAAGAGATTCTTTTGTATGGACATCTTTGAGGAAAGATGTGGCACGTATGCTTGAAATGTGTACGACGTGCCAGGTCAACTGACCTGTCACTACTCGACCTAAGTATAGTGAGATGCCAATGGCCAGTTATCCAAGTCAGATAATTGGTATGGATTTGATTGGTCCACTTTTAGAGTCGAGTAGAGGTAATAAATTACATTATGACGGTGATCGATCACTGTTCTGCATGGGCAGAGGCATATCCGATTGCAGCTAAGACATCTCAAAATGTTGAAGATAAATTCTTCAATAAGTATGTTGCTCGTCATGGTGTCCCTGAGATTCTGATTACCGATCAGGGAAAAGAATTCTGTTCAAATTCTCTGGAACAGCGATTCCATGAACATGGTATTGATCATAGACGATCGAGTCTGTATCATCAACAAACTAACGGACGTACCGAGAGGTTCAATCGCATTCTTAAAGAGTTAATCCAGAAGGGTGTAAATAATGAGTCTCGTGCATGGGAAGATGAGTTAGGCGCAGCTTTAACAGCGTACCGCAACACTCGGCACTCCACGACCGGATATACGCCATTCTATCTGACGTATGGTCGACGTGCAAGACTTCCGTTTGCCATTCCACTCGATGCTTTGCATGATCTTGGTGAGAGACTAACATGTCTCAATAATGCCTTACTGCGTGCTCGAGGAGAAACGGCCAAGTCTCGAGAAGTACACCGAGAACAGATTAACAAGCGTGCAAACGCTGGTGAGTATAAGGTTGGCGATTCAGTGGTCGTAAAAGCTGAAGAGAGGATGAAATTGACATCTCGCAGTGACCCTGAGTATGGGATCTTTAAGATCAACGGACCCGTGGCACATGTCCCCCATCAAAGCTCTGGGAAGGTACGCATGCTTAATATGTCCAAGCTACGTGTAGTCGACTCAGAGATGTGCTGGGACAAAGTAAGACCACGCCCTATTCGTAACCCTGCAAAAGGTACGAAAGCCAGCCATCATCCACGAATTGTGCCATTACCCGAGTCCGTACCTTTGCCGGTACCCGACTCCGACGCAACACCTCATAAAGTGGCTCGTAGGAAGCGACCAGCTTCTAATTGGGAGCCAAAGGTGTGGAAGGTGGGCAAGGTGGTCGAGATGGATGTAGCCCGACCTGGTACAAGTAATGATCCAAAGTATGAGTCACCGATGGATACATCCGAGACTCCTCGTACCATAATGATGGACACCTCGGAGGATGTACCCGAGCCTGCCACTGAGCCAATGGAAACACTTCCATCGCACTCCTACTTTCTGCGCAAGCGCAGTCGTGCTCCTAAATTCGGCTCAGACAGCAAGCGTATTAGGATTGGTGCATTGGGCCGATCGGCATACGATGACTTTGTCAGTTGTATAGAAGCCGTTATAAAGCGGCGTAGCATGAGATAATTTTAATCTCTGCTTAATTGCTAATACTAGTAACATCGCATTTGTCTAAACGAATCATGTATACACTACAGTTTTGCGTAACATTAACAGTAGTCAGTTTAGTGTATGGATTATGTCAGAACTCCAGTGTTCATAAATTACAAATTGGCGTAATGATAACAAACCACCAAAAGATCTCTGTAATTCGTGCTGAATGGACGGTTGTGGTATCTATTGACCATCCGTATTTACCCGCTAACTTTATTGAACGATTAGTAAAATTTCGAGTACGTGTTGCGGATATTGGTCATAGGACTTCGTTAAGTGGCAATGTCATTTTCGGACTACAACACCGTATAAACATCATCAAAAAGATTGCCATTAGAATGCAATGGACAATGTTGAGTCATGCCACTAATCGACAAAAACGTGGACTGTTTAATTTTGTAGGAGATATAGCATCATCTCTGTTCGGGACAGCAACCTCAAGCGATATTGAAACCATCAAGAACGTTGTCAAAACCGTTATGAAGAACATGAACCGATTAGTACGTTTCTCTAATAAATTAGCGTCCCATGTGAAACTTGCTTTCAAAGGAATTAATGTTAACGTTGACCGCATTAATGAGGTCACCGATAGTTTGGTCGATTTGACCAAAAATGTAAGCAAGCTATTCGAAATTCATGCTGCACGACAGGCTGACCTATATGCGTTAGTGCGACTGGGTCATATTATCGATTGGGCCGAGAATGTGGTATATAGCTACCAAAAATTGGATGCCCAGTTTCATAGGCAGACCGCTTCGCTGGAATTGGGTAGATTAACAGAAGAACTGTTTAGTCCGTCTGACTTGGGCGAAGTCGCTAAACAAGTCAGTGTAGGAAACCGATTGGTTCGTCCATACCAATGGTATTACAGAAACGTTGTCGTGTATCCACTATGGAAAGACGACTCACAGTTACATTATATCGCAACTTTACCATTAATTGTTGGTGGCAATTACATTGAATATGGGTTACACTCGTGGCCAGAACCTTTGGCTACAATCGGGTATTACATGCAGGTTATCATTGCTCGGACAAGTATAGGACTTGATACCAAGACTGGGTGGTATTTCATGCCATCCGAGTGTCGGGGAAGTGAACCTCGCGTATGTCACGGACAACTGAGAGTCGACAGGACTAGTCTGTTGACCAACACTACCGACAGTTCGTGTAATATTCAATTATCCGAGTCTAATGAACATCTAGTAAATTGTTCGCCCATAAGAAAGTAGGTGTTGTGTTGCAAACCTTTGGCGAAACTATCGAAGTGCATTGTGGAGGACGACTGTGAAAAGTGGTCTGTATGCATTAATGCTGAGTGGATGCGATTATTGTGGGAAAGGGTGGCGATTCGAGCCTATACAGTCTTACAGTCGGACGTATAGTCGAATCGGTCTTGCCGTGGATGTTCCCAGATTGGATGTGGCCGGAGTGCTAAACCAATCTCTAATTATTAACCATGTTAAAGTACAAAAGTGGGACCATTTACATAAGACTAAATATGTACCACTAGCACCATTATCGGAAGTCAACCCAGTGATGGTCGACAGCATCGGCATACGATCCATGTTTTCCTACTCGACGGCCTCCGTCGTCACATTAATTGTGTTTTTATTTATACTATATAAGTGTGGGATCCTAACCGCATGTGGAAGTACTTCACACGAAAGCCATGTGCGGCAAGGATTCCGAGTTACAGGTCCGCTCAGATCCGACGGCCACAGCTGCCTGCAGTGCTGCCAATGCCATCGAGGACACTTAAAAGGAGGTCGTCGCCTAACGACCATTCAAGGACTGAGATCGACCCTACGGCTGATGGCTGGGTGGACGTGGAACTGAACAGTATTCCTATGGAATATGACAACTTATAATCTATTTTTACGTAGTGTATTCATTGATTATTATACTACTGTGTACTATTATCGTACTGCACTGTTCATTTTTAATTATTGGTATGTTGTAACTGTTTATCATATTTCACTGTTTATTTAACATTACGTAATGTGTAGTAGCGTTTACGCTGTTTATTAACTGATTGCGTAGTTAATGATTGATCGTACTATTCGTATTGAGCAGAACTGTTATTTTAGCTATTGGTTTCATTTCTTTATGTTGGTCTTGATAGCCCTGGTATGGGGAGGTTTTGTTGTTGATGTTGTACAACGAGTTAGTTAACACTCTCTTAAGGCCTTAAGAGATGGTTAACTAACTTTGGTTGATGGGCATGTGTAGATATGGGATTGTCTTGTGGGAGTCATGACCCCGCTGGATGTCTTATATTTGCGAGTAAGTCCTAAGTGAAATTTATGATTTGGAAATACCAGGTGAGCTAATGGACCGGTTGACCTTATACTTTCAATATGTAGTTTATTATTATTACATCAGCCAGTGCTGATGATGTTTGATTTCTGCTAAATGGATGGTGTGCAGATATAGTACACTGAAACTTGTTGGATGAAAGTTTAGTATCATAATTAAAATAGTCGAATTGATTGAAATAAGTCCCACGGTTCTGAGTTGACGTGTATCTGGAAATAGTTTAGATGAAAGTTGTTGCTGTTCAGTCAGCATACACTTTTATGATATTCAGCAGTCGTTTGGATCAATAGTTTAGAAAATAATTGAGGTATAATAATCAGGGGAATCGAACGTGACAAACGGACTTAGTTGATGACGTTAGGCATTCTAGGTTCTCATACGAGAATAGAACAACATCAGCTGGCAATGAGATCATACAGCTCATGTGCCTATTAACTCTAGCATCCTACAAGCTTATCCATCAATAGGCAATGGACAGGACATGGACATTGTAGCGTCCTGTAGGAATTAATAACATAATCGAAATTTGTATATGAACTATATGTCACTCATACAATGGCATGCAACAACAACACATTCCGTAATGTTGTTAGTTAGCTGACAGATCGCATCAAATCAGAACCAGCTACCACCGCTTTGTCTATGTGAGGCATCATCTCCATAGAAGAATGGCACAGAGTTTGATTCGTCAGAATGACGTCTCGATCAATGAGCGTCGATCAAACCCTGTAGCAAAGAATTAAACAGAAGAGGTTTTGTAATTGAAATTGAAATACAGGGACCGTTGATTGGTCAGAACGACCAACATTTATTAGGTAGGAACTTCTAGGAAGGAATAAGCAGAAGTTGATTGGCGGACTGATAATCCGGGCCAATCAAGCTGTGCTTATAACATACCTAGAAGACTCATCAGAACAGATTCGGTTAGAATCTAAATATCTAGATATGTATAGGACCTCAGAATCAGAGATTCTGAGGGCTATATTAGACACACTTTCAGAGATAGAAAATCAATCAATCCAACATCGTGGTTCACGTAACACGTCACTGGTGTTATGTTCGCTGTTAGCTGTAGGCATAGTGTGGCTTAGAATTTACTTGATTCGTACCAGCAAGGTACTAGTTGTATTTGAGCAATTTTATGCTCCAGTTTAAATATCTTTATCAGTTTTGTACAGTTAGAATATCTTCAATAAAATTATCCTCTTACATATAGTAAGATAATAGTTTGGTTAGTTTGTTCAAGTCAGAATCATCATTAGAATCCGATCCTAGAGTTGGAAGAAACATCCAATCCGTACCGCTAGATCTTCGTAGTCAGATAGGCCCGACAGGCTTTCAAATAAATATAGTCATAACCATCTTCACGACGAGGCGAGCCGGACTGTCAAGTATCCTTTTTCGCCGTCTGTAAGAGGTTGTCGCAGCAACCTTATCATCATAAACTTACCGATAGCAAAGTGGGACTCGCCCTGTAGGTGGGGCTTAGAATACACCTTCCGTCTCCTCTGCGTGTCGTAAGAGGCGACTAAAGGAGGTAAGGGTGAGGTAACCCTGACAGACACCTTGAGTGCTGAAGACGGAGGTTCCAGGCTGCACGGCGCACTCTAATAAACCATGGATCCACGCACTTAGCGCATATGATCATGTCGATAGTCACTTACAGGACTGGCGGTATGATCAGCGAACGAAAAGAAGAAGAAGAAGAAGCAAAGTGGGATTGTCGAGCAAATAATTCGCAAGTCATACCCGAAGAACCAAAATTCTTCAACGTGTGCGCGCACACACGTCCACGTGCCAAACGTAATTCGTGTTGACCTAACAAGGGCAAATTTATCCAATACCTGTGTCACGAATGTAGCAATCGGACCACCTGATGTTAAAACTTTTATTTTGTAAACAATGTTACTGAAAGTTTTTGCTGTTGCATTTGTTCTTTTGACCCTCAAATTGTCATACTTCTTTAGGACACCACAGGCAAGATTACATCTCAGTTTGGAGATCCTTTCTGTAAACCAGATTTATTCAATAATGTCTTAAGAACAAGACAAAGAAGTGCTCCATGCTCACAGTAACACGTGTATCTAGCGAAGGGGCTACACATTGTGATTTGCATGTAGTGGAGCTGCTTGAGGAAATTAAGTAGATGGTTGTCAATTCTACTCACTGAATCCCGAAGATGCTCATTTCACTTGAACTCATCATTATTCTTCTTTGTCTCCCACCAAAGCTTTGACCTCTCTCTGGACTTTATCTTATCCTCTGCAGTCTATATCCTCTTTCTATCAATATTTGTCCTACAGCATAAGATAAATCAAATAAGATTAGACAACATTAATATGATATGTATCTTACGTTAGTCATGTTATAGGCTTACAAGAATATAATTCAGTTTAGTTAATATCTGAATGATGGTGTTGTCTACAAACTACCGTGTTGCTTACAAACTATATGTGTTTATATCTGTTTCACTTGCAATGTATATATACTTTGAAAACAAATTTTAGGTAGTTAACAGTGCAAATGTATTCCTTCTACATATCGTCATTATTAAGAATAAATCTTTAGAATGAAGCCTTGTGGAATCATGGGCAATATATGCATCAGCTTTATATCGCATCACTGCAGTCATATAGCATTATTGAATATTATCATAGTAAAAATTAAAGTATTTATCTTTATGCACATACTCATTGGAGAGATATAATATGTCATGCTTGTGATATGCTACTCCTTTCTTGAAAATATTCCCTGACTTATGACTTAGTGATGCTGCTTACATACAACGTTGCCTACGAACCACACTTAGGCATTGGAGCTGTGACTTGCAAATTTAGTTAGTTGTTCTAGTTATCGCCCCTGTTGTAAACGTGTGTAAATTTTGGTTCTATTAGATGACAATTTTCTACATTATTTATTTATAAATTCCAGTTGAAATGAGTCTTGTTTGCATCAATAAGATAGTTATCAAATATTATCGGAGTTTCGTAGGTAAACTATACCATAGGAAGAAAGAAAGTTACTTACATGCGTTTTTTAAAAACAGGCTGCTGATGTCCATTCCGATTTCGTTTAGCACAACGTCCTCTAAATGGAGCCACTACGTACAGACATCCAGAGTTGATGTGTTTGTAGACAACGTGTATGTAGGCAACAACACTAATTTCAATTTATTGGCATTATAAATGGAAATATTTATAAGATTTATCTGAAATTCCTGAGAAGATGAAAAAGCAATAAGATGCATATATCCTAGTAATTTCGAATTTATTTTACTGAATACTTTATCAAATACAAATCTGTGAAACGTAGTTCGTAAGCAGCACACTTTTTCAGCCAAAATGATATTAGTCACTACTGATGTCGGGACTGATTCCAATAATCTTTTAATTAGAACTATGGTCATGCAATCACGTTGTCTATACAATTGTATATATTTAGAGATGTTGGTAAATGCCCACAGCACTGTTATATACACAGGTGAACATGTATCATACTAAATCATTTATGCCAGTAAACAGCCAAGCCGCTGCCGTGAACTACATCTTCATAAGTGACCTTGAAAACCTGCTTACCTTTATCACATATGTACAAGTAAATGGATCTAAGATAAACCTCGTTGTCTGGAACTAACAGCCAATTAAGGATCCTATTCGAAATTGTCCTGGTTCAAAATAACTCTACACACTCTCACAGAGAGAAAATTCACACAGCAGACACAAACAATAGCCCAGAACAGCATCGCGTTCGTTGTAATATATACAAGAAAAATTGCTCAACAAGAACCATTTATTGCGATGATGGTCAGCATTAGGCGCATTCTCATTGTCTGAAACTAACTTGAACCCAGATTGAACAATTACTAAACCACCAATTCGTATAACTGCCCAGTACATCAAGACACGTCGGGAGGACGTAGTTGCAAAAATCTGCTAAGCATGTTACGAGGTGAGCTCAAGAAAGCAGCAATGGGTGAAGTCAAATCAAGAATGGACCTGAGGAAGCTAAAAATATTGGCTGAGGACAAGACACAGTGGGCAGGAAGCAGGACTGATTGCAGCTGTAGAATGTTTCTACTACTACAGCCGTAAAATACAGTAATCATACATACATCAAGACACGCACCGCAGTATATGTATTATACCAACATCATCCACCATGATTTGTACCAGATCAGTACCACCACAAAGTACAGCACAACCGCCATCCAAGCATAAAATAGGGTCATCGCCACTCAGTAACTGTCACGATCCAAATTGTATATATATACTAAATTGTGTATATTGTATTTTATGTGGTACTGTAGTGACTCCGCTACAACATTAGTTATTTGGCAGTGCTGTTGTCATTTGTTATGTGATTTGTGCTCTGTCATTGTCACGCAAATCTAGTCTTGTGTTGCCGTATTGGTATGTTAATTCACCTGTGTACGGACCCGCTAATCTGTTCAGGTAAACCATTGTTATTTAAATTAGATATTGGGCGTATTATTACAGTTATCACAGCTTTTGAATAATATTATTAAATATGAAAATATTAATATTTTGTTTCTATTAATCAATATTTCGTATTGCCACATATGTAAGTAGTATAATGTTTTGGCAATTCTGAGTAGCAGTGGTGGTAACATAGCAGTTATGCTGTGGAAGTTGGGTAGGAAATGTGTAATCCTTTTATATTCAAATCAGTGTATGCGTGTATAGCACTACAAATTCCTACCAATGTTATTGATTTCGCTTCTTCATGCAACTTATAGGTATGGTAATTAGCTAGAGGTCTGAAGTGTATATATACTCGGAGATTTCTACAATTTGTACAGTCTTATTGGGTTTGCTGTCGCCGTTAGCGTTGTTGCGACAGTATTCTAAAATGGTATTACTTGCTTGCTGTTGAACTTGGCAGACCATGCCTCAGGTATGTAGAGCGTTTAATATTTTGTCAACCATTTCTTCGTCGAAACACATGTTATTTGGTAAATTGCTATTCATGACAGCTGTTGAATATTTTGGAGGAAATCTGTATGGAGGATGTTGCTTCCTAAGGCAGCAACGGCTTCCGGGCAGATTTGTTTTCAAAATATTCAAGAGAAAGCTGCCAGTGTTTTATTTTGTGCCTCTGCCAACTGATAAGAGTTATAAACAGTCCTGTTAGGCATTTTGTTATCACAAGTTCACAAGATGTTGTTTGTCTACTGATTGATTTTTAGTAATGACTCTAGGATTTAGCAGTCTTGTATTATATGCTTGCGTCCTCTTGTTATCACAAGTTCACAAAATGTTGTTTGTGTACTGATTGACTTTTAGTAATGACTCTAGGATTTATCAGTCTTGTATTATATGCTTGCGTCCTCAGTATTGGCTATGAAATTGGTGGGAATGCTTCCCTAGTACACAACTCTGAAGGACACTTTATCAGGACTGACCAGGCCAGAGGCCAGGCAATTCGAGAACGATTCAAGGAACATTTCACTATGGTGTGTTCTTGCACTCGTTCTCAGGAGATCCCAGGCCATTATTGACACCAATTAAAACAGCAGAAGTTGAAAAGGCACTTAAAGCCCTAAAAATGGACGTGCATTGGACCTGATGAGCAATGAACTATTCAAATATGCAAGTGGCATTATCTCAAAGCCGATCACGCACCTAATCAATTCAGCTTTTATGCACCAACTTCCCATCGATGATTTAGGCCAGGGCACAGTTATCGTGCTACCCAAGCCCAAGAGGCCACCTGCCCCAACCCCCACCCCAACCCACCAATCCCAACCCAGCCAATCTGCGACCCATTGTGCTCCTCTTGCTAGAGATGGAATATGCCATCGGAATGGACTTTATAGACGAGGAAAAGAAAACCCTTGACGAACTTCTCCGAATAGCTGCAGGCAAACTAAAAACAGAGAATCTCTTTATGAATGAATCCAAAACAGAGTTCACCCACATATACCTATCTACAAAGATGAAATTAAAGAAAATGACAGCCGAACCATGGCGAAAAAATAAAATCCCCGGGCTCACTGCTTTGCAGTACTGCTGACATTTCTGCACGCTGTGTCATGGGGAACATAGCGTTTCAGTCCTTCTGGAAGCTATGGATTCGTAGATCAAAGATGCCCTTGATAAAAAGACTCCGTTTATACTATGCAACCTGCGTATCCTTGATGCTGTATAACTGTAACAGCTGGGCAGCTCCAACGGCAGCTCTAGACAAACTCGATGCCTGCTACCGCAAACACCTACGCACCATCACCGGACACTGATGGCCAGAAGCATAATTTCCGATGATGCACTATACAAGATGTGCAATATATCGCCGCTGTCTGTGAAAGTCGCCCAACAAATGGATGGTCCCTGTTTGCCATATGCTAAGGATGTCAGAAGACACACCTACTCGGAGCCAGCAAATACAAAGCCAGGAGAGGAGGTCATTGCATAAATCTGATAAGCATGCTACGAGGTGACCTCAAGAAAGCAGGACTCGGTACACTCAAATCAAGAATGGATATGAGGAAACTAAGGAGTTCGGCTGAGGATAAGACACAATGGGCAAAAGCGAAGAAGGAATGATTGCAGCTGTAGGATGTTTCTAATACTACAACCGCAGAATACAGTAATCATCATCATCATCATCATCATCATCATCATCATCATCATCATCATCATCATATGGGCAATCAAGCCCCGCAACCTCAAAATCATGTGACCTTTGAGATCCAATCAAAAAGCGGGTCTATCTACTATCCACCCGGCCACCCTTAGGTACTGACATATGCCATTGCAGAATGATTATAACCAATGACAGAGGCTGAGGCGGCTCGGTAACTGATGACTCTATAGTGATTGGTGTTTCTACAGTCTTATATATTGTCCGCCGCAGGATTATGTAAATTTGTACGAAGAAGAAGAATGAGAAGGAGGAGGAGGAGGAGGAGGAGGAGGAGGAGAAGGAGTAGGGGGAGGGGGAGGAGGAGGAGGAGAGATGACCTTGTGGACGGTTTATGGATGATGAGATTAGATTTAGAAGAAGAGGAATGAGGAGGAGGATAAGGAGTAAAAGAAGAAGAAAAAAGAAGAAGAAGAATATTGAGAAAATTAAGGAGGCATTGAAAAAGAAACCGACTCACCTTGATAAGCTATGGATGTGGCGATACATAGAGCATACACACTGGCGAAGTGTGGGTAGAGCCTAGCTAATGATGGGCGGGGCATAGCTAAAACTGGATTCCTCCAGTCTTGAGGAAATGGTGGAATCACAGACCAGTGCTGTAACTTAGCGCATTCCTCGTGCAAATGCATGTGCAAATTGACGCAGGAATGTAGCCATATATCCATTTCTAGTAATCACAATTTCGAGCTAACTATACAGGTGAAGTTTAATATTTTGAATGTAATTTGAATGTGTCTGTGTTAGCAACAGCTCTCAGTTAAATTAGTTTCAAAATGTTCAGCAGAATGTTTATTAAATCCTAAATACATCAAAGAATACCATTCGCACACCTGACGGACTTCTCATGACAGAGTTGTAGTACGTCAGTATGATTGTGACGTCATGTAACTAGTGACGTAATTGATCATGATAACTGATACTTGAGTTCCACGTCGGGTACGTCGTCCCCCAACCCCCACTGCGGGTGGTCTTCCCCTGGAGATTTCAGAACACTAGTCGCTCATTGTCTGCTTTGAAATGTAAAGGCCCTGGCTGACTTTAACTATACTTCTGTCCCTCAAACGAAAATGAGTAAATCTGTAACCATAGAGGGGGTCCATAACCCCTGAACGCGTATCTGGATTGGCGCTTGTTACATCATATATATAAAGATGAAACTGGGCAAACGATTAAATAGCAATAAAATTATATATAATTTTATTGCCATTTAATCGTTTGCCCAGTTTCGTCTTTAGTACGTTGACATAAGCATAGACATATTATCCGCACACCGCTACCACCATCGTACTCCATCCCACTCCACCCGACCACCGCCCCACTCCACCCCGCGAGTTATCTCGAGCGCTTGACATAATTATCTCGAGCGCTTGACATAATTATCTCGAGCGCTTGACATAATTATCTCGAGCGCTTGAAATAATTATCTCGAGCGCTTGACATAATTATCTCGAGTGCCCGAGTTACTAAGTCGAGTGTTCGAGATATTTAGTCGAGTGCTCGAGATAATTTTTTTCGCAGACATAGCCATTCAGGGCTTCCGTATATTTATAATCTGTTAAACGAGAACATCTGCAGTTAGCTATTTCACCTTTCACTGTTTAGTGGTGGATGTGGTGGTGGTGGTAGTGGTAGTGGTGGTGCTGATGGTGCTGATGTTGTGGTGCTGATCGTGGTGGTGGCGTCGTCGTCGTCGTCATCGTCGTCGTCGTCGTCGTCGTCGTCGTCGTGGTCGTCGTCGTCGTCGTCGTCGTCGTCGGTGTGTGTTGTGCGTGCGTGCGTGCGTGCGTGCGTGCGTGCGTGCGTGTGTGCGTGCGTGCGTGTGTGTGTGTGTGTTTTGTAATAGTGCTGGTGATGGTGGTGATGGTGGTGATGGTGGTGGTGATGGTGGTGGTGGTGGCGGCGGCGGCAGTGTCATTGCTGTTGTTGTTGTTGTTGTTGGTGGTGGTGGTGGCGGTGGCGGCGACGCCGGCGGTTTTGAGGTAGTGCTGATGGTGGTGGTGGTGGTGGTGGTGGTGGTGGTGGTGGTGGTGGTGGTGGTGGTGGCGATGGTGGGGTGGTGGTGGTGCTGCGGGTGGTGGCGGTGGTGGTGGCGGCGGTGGTGGTGGTGTTGACGGCGGTGGCGGCGGCGGCGGCGGTGGTGCTTGTGCTGGACGATGAGGACGAGGATGACATGGTGGTGGTGGTGGTGGTTGTGGTGGTGGTGGTGATGGTGGTGGTGGTGGTGGTGGTGGTGGTCGTTGTGGTGGTTGTTGTGGTTATATGATTAAACGCACTGGCTCAGGATCTCCCAAGGTTGGGAGATATTTTTTATTTATTTTATTGTCTGAGATTTGTTATGTTTGTTTGATAGAGGCGGTATGGCCTATAAAATATGAATAATATATATCATTCATTCTGAAGGTTTTTGAAGAGTTAATTTCGATTTAACGAAGATGTCACGTAGATTGGAGTTTTTCTTAAAGGCTATCACTGGACGCAAATTGAGAGGTTCTTTCATTTTATCCTGCAATTTATGATATTCATCTTTCAAAATTTCAGAAATTTCAACATTTTTTCGATTGTATGTTAAACTGAATGGAAAAATTTCACGTTGATCTCAAGACCAGGGTCCACGTTTATGCCTCTCGGCCATTTTGTTTTCAGTTGCTTAATCCAAAATGATTCTCGAAGTTTTCTTTGTTTATCAGTTTCTTCGGCCGTAGCAGAAAGAGGCAGTTGTTCAATAGGCATAATTTCAAAGTGTCTATCGACAGAATGACCAGGAAGATTGAAATGTTGAGCTACGTTGGTGTCCTCGTCGTGTCTAATATCGCAAAGGTGTCTAGTTGCTCGCCATCTTAAAGGGCATTTTGTTTCACCGACATACTGCTTTTGGCATAATTTGCAAGATATTAAATAGATAACATTTCTAGAATCGCAATCTAAATTAGACTGAAGTTGGAATTTGCTTTTGTTCTGATAACTGACAAATGTTTTCTGATTAGGTAGATAGAGGTCTAATTTACACCTCTTCTTTCCACATTTCTGAGATTGTCCTACGCCTATAATCGGACGATTGTGACGAATTTTGGTAGGCTTTTGATCGGCAGCCTTATCAGTAATAGTTTCCAAATCATGTAAAGTTTCGGACTTTATTTTGCGCAAAAATCGTGTTGAGTATCCCCTCGGTTTGAGGGCTTTAAATAAGATGGAACACGCAGATTCAAAATTCTTTCTATCACTAGAATTTCGGTGAAATCGGATAATCTGTGATTTGACAATACCTTTAAAAGTATGAGGTGAATGGAAAGATTTCTTATGCAGTAGTTGATGGGAATCGGTGGGCTTAAAGAATACTTTGTAATCAAGAAGCCCACTCGTGTTATAATTTACACCTTTGTAGAGAGTAACGTCCAAAAAGCCTACGGACGACTGGTCGATGTTGGCTTTAAGTTTGATGTTAGGATCGTGATTGTTCAAAATAGTGAAAAATTCATCAAACTCTTCCCTCGAATGATTCCAGATCATAAAAATATCATCGAGGTACCGGCGGTAAAATAAGGGCTGCTTAGGACATTTGTTAAGCGCATCTTCTTCCCACTCAGCTACATAGATGTTGGCAAAACTAGGACTAAAACGTTTACCCATAGCGCATCCACAGATTTGTTGGTAGATTTCGCCAGCGAATTCGAAATCATTGCCCTTTAAACTCAGCTCCAGGAGAGCTAATATTTCGCTAGTGGGCCTATTGCTATCAGGATATTTATCAAATGCTCTGCGAACAGAAGTCAAACCCCTTTCGATGTCAATGTTTGTGTACATAGCATCGATGTCGAGGGTTATCAAGAGTGAGTTTGGAGGAACAGAAATTTTGGAGACCTCGGATAGGAAATCCTCAGTGTTGTTCAAAAAGCTGAAATGTCTATTCGCAATTGGTTGTAGGTGGTAATCAATAATTTCACTAATTCGATAAGATTCAGAGCCGCAATCAGAGATAATAGGTCGACCCGGTGGTATCATAGGGTCGGACCATGACTCAATAGGTTTATGAATTTTTGGCAAAAGGTAAAATGTACGTGGATTTGAATCTCGTTTAGCAGTAAGGTATTTAAACTGCTTTTTCGTTATGGCCTTGTTGTCAGCCATTTCTTGAAGGATTCCATTAAATTTATCACAATTATTTTGCCAGAGTGGTTCGTCTAATTTGCGGTAGTGTTTCAGATTACTGAGTTGTCGATGCGCTTCACGAATATAATTATCCTTACGCATTATTACAGTAGCAGATCCCTTGTCAGCAGGCTTTATAACGATGTCATTGTTTTTACGCAAACCTGTTACGGCTAAACGTTCTTGATATGACAAATTTTGATGATTTTTAGGAAATTCTAAATTTTCAACACGCTCCTTGATAGCTTTTATACTATCAGGGATCGCAGGGTCAACCAACTTCGAGTTAGGTGCCCAGCCAGTTTTTTCAACAAAAGGTAGAAAGTTGTTTTTCTTGGAATTTCGAAAAAAGTCTGCTACTTTTACACGGTGAGAAAATTCTTCAATTTCCCATAAGCCATTATCTAAAAGGGCATCTATGTCGACTTTGGGACGTGGTGTTGGTACATATGTTAGACCGAGATTTGGCAAAGATCTTTCTGCTTCAGACAATTTAGAACCAGTTAAGTTAACGATATTACCACCCAGGCCAATTTCTGGGTGGTTGGTACCCTGACCCGTAGTTAGTTTAAATTAAGGTGCGATAACCAACTATTATACATCCTATTTGCAGTGCACTCAGTCCAGTGGATGTTGTCCTCAACCACCTGAAATTCAGACACGGGGAGGCTAGGCAGGATAGGGACATTGGCCCTTAAGGCCTCTACACGGCTGTTAACGAATTGTATGTTTCGTTTCTGGGTTGTAGTCAGGTGCTTCGAATAATTTAGTTTGGCAAAGTGAACTTTAGCCTTTGGAAATCTTGAATGCATGGTACTAAACAGATTCTCAATTCTTTGGGAGGTGTCATCCTGAAGTTCGTCCTTATCATTAATTCCGATGTTAAGGATGATACGCTGAGGTTGGAAGACCTCATTGTATTTTCTAACCATATTCCTAATGTGGTTTATCTTAGCACCTGGATAGATTGCTACCTGCATATCTGGATGAGGTGTCTGATCGATACGAGCTAAATTTGAAAACCCAACCAGCAGAATCTTCTTGTTCAGAGTAGGCAGGCGCCATTCATTCTTGTTATCCACCACGAACCGAAACTTGTAGAAAAACCTATGCTCTTTGGGTGTATCCCTAGGAGTAGGTTTGGGCTTAGGTGTGGGCGTAAATTTAGGTTGTGGTGGCTTGGACCTCGGCGTCGACAATCTGGTCTTTTGACCAGGTCGGTCAGTAGCTGCTCTCTGTGGAAGGGGAGGAAACTCGACTGGGGACAGTGGCGAGACCGGAAGAGGGATCTGACTAGGATACACATGAGCAGACACTGACGGTGACAATTCTGGCAGTGGAATCAGGAGCGGATCCACCACAGGAGACTGCAGGAGGAACACTGGTGAGCGCTGGTTATTCACCCGCTTAACTACTGGGGGACTCTCAGTGGGTGACCTATTCCGTTTCCGATTTGATTGTGGGATGACTGGTAAGGTCAAGGCTGACCTTGCAGTCGGTGTGCCTGGTGGTGGTGGTGGTGGTGGTGGTGGTGGTGGTGGTGGTGGTGGTGGTGGTGGTGGTGGTGGTGGTGCTGGTGCTGGTTGTGCTGGTGGTGGTGGTGGTGGCGGCGGCGGTGGTGATGGGGGTGGTGCTGATGGTGCTGAAGTGCTAGTTGTGGTGCTGATAGTGGTGGTGGTGGTGGCGGCGGCGGTGGCAGCGGTGGCGGGCGGCGACAGTGGTGGTGGTGATGGTGGTGGTGGTGATGGTGGTGGGGTGGTGGTGATGGTGGGTGTGATGGTGGGTGTGGTGGTGGTCGTGGTGGTCATGCTGGTGGTGGTGGTGCTGAAAACGTTTAAAGGTATACAAGTAAGTTGTTGAATATTTTGAAAAAGTTTTGACTGAGCGTAATTTCTTGAGTGACCTACGTCATGTGATTGTGACGTCACCTAACATGTGACATATTTTGATCATGACGTCAGATAGTTGAGAGACATATTGGATCTACCTATATAGTAAGCTAATGATATTGAAAGCCAGTAAATTGTATGGATAGGAAATTGACAAAATTGTTGGTGCCTTAGTAATCAACAACTTACAGTCTACGTGCTTTTCAAATCCGCAGCAAATGTAGACTGAAAGCTGTGTAGACAGTGGCGGCGGAGCCGGTGGGGGTGGGGGTGGGGTGGGGCCTACCCCCCCCCCCCCCACCCTAAAGTAATTCTTGGGTGGGCTGTCTAATAATGTCTTTAGCCCTCCCCCACTTCAATCGTCTTAGTGTACAATTTTTAAAGCCGAATTATCACTCAAAATGCAGGAGATGACTTCTAAGAGCATCTATTTTAACAAAATTTCCGGTGTAGTCCCCGCCATCTCACACCCCACCACCACGCAGTGTTGTATGTACTGTGAATATGAATTTCTATGGTACTGTCATTGTCCACTGACCACGTATTGCTATTGCTCATAAATCTTATATCAACAATATCTAGGAACACATAAGCAGATCACTGATAGCGACAGTCTGTGATATCATTAACCAGACATTAACACATTAACTAGAGAGACCTTCTGAAATGATCTTGAAAAACGTCGATTTACACGCCGTGATTTGAAATTTTGGCATAACATAAAATATTCCTTTCATGCTCTGTAAATTGACATTCTCTAAGAGAAAAATTCTCATTTTCCTGAGCAATTTTAACCACGAATTATCACTCAAAATGCATGAGATGGCTTCTCAGAGCATTTAATTTGCAAAAATTTCCGGGGGAGGCCCACCCACCCGGAGGACCCCCATATTGGGCCCACCGCCTTCACGCCCTCTCAACAGGAAATCCTGTATCCGGTCCTAGCCCGCCGCCCCCCCCCCCCCCTTCCTGTTGCAGAGCCACTCCGCCGCCACTGTTTGTAGACTGAAAGCTATGGTGCAAGGATTGTTATTCAAATTTGTATCAACTCTGTAGGAAGTAGGACTCGCATTGCCTACTAATTATATTGACAATAATTTGACTGAATGGTCTTGCCATCATTGACATAACCAACTTTCACGCACTGTCGTGAACGTGTCCTGAGGACTTCTGCCTCGAGTGCTGGATGTGCAGACGGGGAATTTTTGTTTTCAGAAATCACGGCCTGTACAGATAATGATCTAATATGGCGTCCAATAGTTAAAACGAATATGGAGCCATGGCATTGCACGCCGGGTAAATTGCACAGAAATCAACAGTCATCTCATATCTCGCGCAAATGTTTTTGTTTATTTAATAGGACATGCGCACTTTATGACAGACGGACTTGCCAGCAGCCGTCTTATAGAAGTCCTCGTCACAAATGTAAGTGTTCATCACAGACAGGATTGCTTGGAGGGAACGGTGATTGATATGTCGAGAAAACAGCAAATAAATATTATAATATCAATAGAAATCTCACAATGGAATTACTTTATTACATTGATCAAAAGAGTGTTGTCTCATTTTAATAAACATATTTCAGTTTCCGATGAAACACGCCTGCCTCATTCCGATTATCATATTATCGATTGGAACTCTGTCCTCGCACATGTTAATGAGGACATGCATCTGGTGTCCCGCAAATGGATCCTGAAAATAGATAACACGTGTTTGATGCCGATATCGGGTAAGATAATGACGCACGCATAATCCTAACAAGACATTGAAACTTGAACACTCAAATTTATTCAAGGAAATCTCATCATTCTCATTATTTCCAGACCAATAAAAGATTATTTTTGAAAATTTATCACAAAAATGACTGGCTCGGTTATTGGGCCAGTCATTTTAGTGGTAAATTTTCAAAAAGTCATCACTTGGTCTGCAGATGGACGTTTCTTTAAGACTAGTGCAGAAGCAGTTTTTGGCCGGCTTGAGTGCTAAAGTGTCTAAGTAATGACATAATGATTGCATATGAAATAACTGTACATACGTATATATGCCCACACACGAAGGCAGGAATACAGTTTTACAGGTAAGCTGTTGAATGTTTTGTAACTAATTTAACTGGGTGCTGTTGCTGCCTATGGAAGCACCAGCGCCCAGTTAAATTAGTTCCAAAATATTCAACAGAATATTTATTAAATAGTAAATACATACAATTCATACAACAACGCATGGTCCGTCTTCAAATATGCATTCGTGGCGTACTTATTCATTATGATGTCATTCAACACGTCACGTAGTTGATTATGTCATCATACGACGGATGGATTAAGTGGAAAGGTGTTCGCATTTATATTCTTCCAGAAGTATTTGGCCTCATGTCTGCATGAGGTTAGAAATATGTTGTCACAAGCTGTGCAATAAAAGGCGGTACTCGACTAGCTTCAAGTAACACGTTAACATCCTAGGAGCAAATGACAATGATCCCATACCGAGGCTAATGACTAAATACTAATGCAGGAATACATTTCTATCTATGCCCCGCCCAATTCCACCTATGCCCCGCCCATTTCTAGCTAAGCTCCGCCCACCTTTTGTCCATGTTGGGATAGATTTGAAACTTTGAAATTTGAATTCACAGAATATAACTGTCAAAGTAACTATACAATGAACTGGTGAAAATGTTGAAACTAATTTGACTCGGGGTTGTTACTGCCATTGTAACAGCTCAAAGGCAAATTAGTTTCAAAATATTCGATAATGTTAATTAAATTGTAAATTTATCAAAGCCACTAATGACGGACCTTTCGATGTGCATGACGGAGCTATACGTCATTATGATCATGATGTCAGCTAACACGTGACGTAATACGGGGATCCATTTCTACCTAAGCTCCGCCCACACATTGTCCGTGTTGGGAACGATCGAACCCTGAATTCCCAGAATCCCAATATCGAACTAACGATACAGGTAAGCTGTTGAAAATTTTGAAAATAATTTGACAGCGTCTAGCCAAATTAGATTCAAAGTTTTCAACAGATTATTGATTAAATAGCAACTCCATCAAAGACATGAAATTCGTACACTTTACGGATTATTGCAGCTTCATGGAGTAGTATTTTCGGGCAAATGTGATTGTGACGTCAGCCTACATGTGACGTAATTTATTATGACATGATATATTCGAATGACCAATTGGATCCATCCATTATCACCGGCTGAAATAACGTTATGATCAATTACGTCACATGTAGGCTGACGTCACAATAGATAGTGATGTATCTACAATCTAGTTCCGTAACATTGAAAAGTCCGTCAAGTGTACGAATTGTTTGTCTTTGATACGGTTACAATTAAAAAACATTATGTTGATATTTAGAAAATAATTTGAGAGGCCCAATAAAATTAGTTTCAAAATATTCAACTTCTTACATGTATAGTTAGCTTGGAATTGGGATTTTGGTAATTCAGGGGCGAAAGTATATAAATCTCAACACGTGTAGAACGTGGGCGCAAATGATGTTTTGAAAAGGGCTAATAGCCGGCAAGAAATTGACAGTGAATTTGTCGTGCTCGTGTGCATGCGTGCGTGTGTGCGTGTGTACCTGCGTGAGATGTCCATTGAAGCAGATTTGACTGATTTCACCAAGAGCATCTTTATAGCAAGCGTGCTGTGTCAGGTCCAGGCGTGAGTTCAAATAGTATTCCTTGGCATTGATTCTGGTTGATCCAGACAGACTTGCAATTGTCTCCATCATGGCGAGATTGCGCTTCCGTCTCTGAGAAAAATTTATAATTATATATTATTTAAACATAAGACTTAATATTCAGCTTGTCCGGCTGAAATCAAACACCTAATGAAAAAATATATAATCATTCATACTAAAGGAATTCATAAGGCATCAACGTTAATACTTTAAAATTCCGGGGTCCAAAATTCGATATGGAAAATATATTGAATATTTTGAGACAAATCTTATTATAGCCAGTCAAATTAGTTCCAAAATATTAAGCAGAATATTGCTAACACCAGCGATCATTTGTAATGGCTCGGAGATGTTCGCGGTGGCATGCACTATGTTTGTTCAAGATGGATTTTGGATATGCCCAGCTGTTGCGATTGAATAGCATCATGGAAACACATGTAGCATCATATAGTTGCATCTTGACTTTGATGTGGACTTTATTGCTCCAAATCTACAACTTCAAAAAGGACTGGAAGGCGGTATTTCCGGTTACACTGCGCGTTCTAATGGCGAAGGCAGAAAAGGGAACCCGAGATTCTGCTCCTCCTCCACTTCTCAGTGCCCGGATGAAGGGGCTGCCATAATTCTTTTTGTGGTGTCGGATATGTATACGTGAGTGAATTCTGTTTGGCTTCATTCGCAGAGATTTGCAGCCTTGACTGGTTTTGTAGCTATTGGAAGGAGTGTATCAGGAGGGACACATTTCCTCGTCGATAAAGTCAGCATCATCTGCACACGCTATTTCTAGTAACATATCTATTATTGAAGTTGGAAGGTTTGGTCTTCTATAGTGTTCTCGAACAGATGATAGAGCTGTGGCGCGGTAGCGCATGAAGAGCCCAGCTGATAAACCATCACCTTGTAGTGATCCTATGATGTTTCAAAATGTGCAGTGTCTTACCAGGCGTAGTTCGTCATCATCGACGCCAGCTTGATGGAGAAATTGAATGATATGTAGTCTCTTGATAGTATCAAATGCACGTGACATGTGGATTCCGATCTTATAGAAGTCACAATGCGTTAATTGTCCTACTGATGGCAGCATTCGTTGTCAGCACAGCTACGTCCTCTCTGAAACCCACTCAGCCAGTTTCCAGTAAATTGGTTAATCTGTTCTCTGATACGAGATATTGTCAAATTTTATATTTTGAAAAGATTTTCCGGATGCTGTTCAAAAGCATATTGGTCTTAGGTTGGGAAGAGCTCCGGGTGGTTTCTTAGGCTTTGGGAGTTCCATGATTGTACATTCTCTGACAGTACTGGTAGGGATGACATGCATTGTTCAAAGGCAGAGGTGATGATCTGCAGGATTTGTGTCGAGATGGTTTTATCTGCATATTTAAGGAGTTCATTAATGACGCCAGGCCCACGCGCACGCCAATTCCTTATAGATGTTAAAGCTTTTCTAACTCCTGCTGATGGCTTTGCAGGGACCGTGGTTGGCCTTCAAACGTGGGTAAAGATTAATTCTCTGTGTCAGTGAACTGATCTTTGAATTATTCCAACTGCCTCTGTAATGGTCGCAGAAAATGTGACCCCTACAGAGGCCATTGTTGCCCGGCTTTGCTATTACGGGGCTAGTGGTCCAGAAACCCAAAATTTTCACTTAGTCAGTGTCCATTTGCGGGTCAAGAGAAGACTGCTTTTGATAATGCAAATGGGCATACCTCAGCACCACTGCAGAGGCCGTTTTTGGCCGACTAAACAAATAAATGGTTAAGTTGGTACAAGAGGGGCTAATGACCGATAACGTACTTACCTGGAGAAGAGCATTCCGTTCTTCAACAAAGCCCAATATCTCATCATCACTGTATCTTCCTGTATTCGCGATCTTCCTCTCCAGGACATGCAGGGGGACATCCACAAATGGCACAGCATCTGTGATCGGTACACCCTGTTAAGCAAACATTATGGAGTGATTACGTGTTTATTAGAAATAACTCAAAACATTATTCGCCATTTCTATGATGTTTCTGTACGCAGGAATATTTTTTAGTTATTTTTTGTATCTCTCTAGAGTTGTATAAAAGAGCAGAACTGTGTAACGCATCAGGTGACGTCAGATATATTCGTGTAACGTTGATGTCAAATACACAGATCAACTGATTAGATCCAAAATGAAAGGATGATTCAAGTTTATTGACGTCATAATCAACTATGTGCCGTGTAGGATGACGTCATGTAAATAAGTTCGTCAGGAACGCTTAATTATTGACGGTATGGCTTCACGTTATTGGGACTAATCTTGGACACATGCATCCTTATATCAAGGGGCATCCTTATATCAAGGGGATGAAGCACAGTGATATTGAGGTCAAAGATCAAGGTCATAGGACATGTATAAAATGCAGACTTTAACAGTTACCGGTAGATTCCTCTGCTTAGCTCATTTTGCCTTCATTGGCAGATACCTCAACCACTAGGTGGTAAAAGTCATTGTGATCTTGATACAAATCTTGATTTGCATTTGGAAATGCACAATGCCAAGATTTTCGCTAATATCTCGTCAGTGTACCACTGATGCCGGGTATTGTATATCCATACAATGTTAAAGCGAGCATTGTCTATATGTATTTCATTAGGAATGGTTGATGTAACCAGACTGGCTACACTTTAATTGCGTGACATGTCATGTCTTTGGGACGTCAAATATCAGCTGATGTGTGTGCGTGTGTGCGTGCGTGCGCGCGCGCGTGTGTGTGTGTGGGGGTGGGGGGTGGGCTGGGGGTGGGTGGGGGCGGGGTCATATCCGTCACTGGTGTATCTGTCGCTATAATTAATTACGTCACTTGTTAGCTTCCGTCACAATCAAAATGACATCATCATGAAAGTATCTAGCTTGTATGTCTTAGATGAATTTACAATTTAATAACCATTCTGTTGAATATTTTAAAACTATTTTGACTGGGAGCTGTTGCAGGCATTGGCAGCAGCAGCTCTAAGTCAAATTAATCTCAAAATAGCCAACAGCTTACCTGCATAGTTACCTCGAAATTGGGATTCTAGCAGATCATGGCTAAATGTGTTAAAATTGATTTAAATGCGCCTGCAAAGTGGGAAAAGATTAGCTGGAATTCTGGAAATGGGCGAGACACGGCTAGAAATGGATTCCTTTATGAAACCAAGCGAAGAATATCATTAGATCACGTGACGTCATATAGAGTAATACACATAGAGTGCAGAGTGGCCTATGCGAGTCATATTGGTATGAAATGTAACTCGCTGACTGACTATTTCACCCAGACTTCCAAAGTCCCGATCCGTATATAAACTAGCTCGTCTGATTATATTGTCAATATCCTGTTTGATTCAAACTGTACCACTCAGTCAATGGACCTTTCCATTTTTAGCTATGCTCCACCCATCTCTAGCTAAGCTCCACCCACACCTCGCTCGTGTTGGGATCGATCGACTCTGAGCTCCATGACTATCAATTTCCAGAAAACTGCGTCCGGTTTCAAAATATTCAACAGCTTGTTTATTAAATAGCAGAGAAATACAATTCGTACAACATGTCGGACTATTAAGAATTAAAGACGGGCCAAATAGAATAATTTATGACGTGATGATTATAACGTCAGCATACACGTCACTTAGTTGGTTATAACATCATATGACGTCATATGATCGATGGATCGACTCCATTACAAGATACAACAGAGAATAATAAATATAGGTCCTACACTTCAATATCAAATATTTTATTTCTTTACATATTCATACGCTCACCTTGAATGGGTCGAAGACATATCCAGTCCCGTTGCTGATTCCCAGGAAGTCGTCCATAACGTCAGATCCCATTTTCTGAGAAAACAACAAGAAAGCAAACGGAAAATCACATTACAAAACAAGGTCAATAAGAGTGGGATATTTTCGAATTTAAATGAGTGACTGCTTTCACAATAAATCAAGCTATAAGCATAGATATAGCAAATGTTGTTTCTGCAGACACCTTAAATTGAGATATTATTCATTGCAATAACACTTTACTTTTATATGAAAGTCCTAAAAACGGAGATGGTCGATCAAGATGCGCATACAACAGGAGTGCCACACTGAGGCCAATATGAGCTAGCTGCAGCTCGTGGGGGTACGTGCTGGTCCGCCAATAAATATCCGCCCATTGCACTGCAAGTGCACAATGACCGGGATGGCTGGTTAGCTGCGGATCTCGGGGTTGCGGATCCCATATGATGTCTCTCCACGGTGTACAAAGACCGACTTCTAGAGCCGGGGGAACACTGATGTTCCAGTGGGGCCGTGCGACCATTGCCGCCGAGATTGAACCACATGGTGTCGTCCCAACTATTTGTGTCACTGGTGTGTCTATCCATACTAATTTAGAGAATGGAACAATTAGAATAAAATACTAGAAATATAAATAAGTACTATACAAACATGGTGAATCGTTTGACAGTAGAATGAGCACAATAATACATAATATAGAGCTAGCTGGTGTCCTTTCTACGTGGTGTCGCCGGAGGTACCGCACAGATCCTTGAATCCGTGTATGTGTCCATGCAAGAGAAGCATCCGCATAAGAGATCACTGAGTAACTTAATATAGGTTAATATACCCCTAACATACACAGAGAGAACAATGTTGCTGCAAGAGGAAAGTGCCTTGTGCGGACATCCATCACCGAATGTTTCATGATGGTACAAGAGGAAGGTACCTCGCGTGGGCCTCCATCACAGGAATTCTCGCTGTTATGAGAGGCAAGTGCCTCGCGCGGGCCTCCGTCACAGGAAAACGCCTTCGACACCGAAGCGGAGGAAAAGAGTCGGCAAAAAGGGCCATTCTTTTGTTCAACAGAAAATGCCAAGTCCTGAAAATCCTAGTGAAGCCATAATTAACGTTATGCATACTGGTTTACGTGAAGGCGGAACGAGCGATTTCTGAAGAATTCCCATGTCACCGTCTTATGTAGTTCCAAGATGCTGTATTGGTAAATGCCGCTTTATTTATGTGGGCCTTCTGCTACAGTCTAACCTACCAATTAGTTGTTAGAAACGAAAACTAGCTTTGGCCACAAGTGGCAGGGATTCCTACCTATGACTAGACACCGCTGTCCAATGGACGCAGACGCCTAGCTTCCCGTAGGTCGCTTTGAAAGAGCATCTACCTCCACAGACAGTATGCGTACATGTTACATTGCAACGCATCTGAATTTGATGAAAACCCGGCTACCTTGCTCCGCAATCAAATACAACATCACATAGACAATGGCTACATTTCACATAAGCAAGATGGATCACTGACATATCGTTAATATGGGGATAGAGAGGTGAATATCCATCACGAGTGTCCTTCCCGTGAGGGCGTGGCGGATTCCAAGATCCTTCACAGACACTCCAGCGAGTTTGATGGATATGCGCCTTCTCATCCAGCACTGATTCCTATGGATCTAACTTTTGACCTGTCGTTAGGATTAAGTTCCAATGCGCCCAGATATGCACTGCGGGCCAGTAAATAAACTATCAAACTCACATTTATAATTATATGTTTTCACAGTGCTTTCCTTCATTGGTAGGGCTATCTAGCTAACAAGTATCCGAGGATAAGGGGGGGGGGGGATGTATGTAAATCAGCACTTTAACCATCACCGCTCGGAAACCTCCGATAGTTTCCCAGGGTCAGATCAGACCAACGTGCTGATAGGGAATCCAAACAATTATAAAGCCATATGGCTAGTGGATCGTGGAAAGAGACAAAAACTTGATATATACGAGGCCCTATAGGTATTTGGCCAATTTTACACAACCTTGCCGGAGTGCGGTGCTAAATTATCGCAACAACCAGAAAAGAGGTGTACACTATATGTCTCCTAACGAACAGATTGTCTCTGACCACTTTAACCTATCCCATCGAGCTAAATAGTAAGGTTTAATCGGTAAGATGCGGGGCTCAAACAATTAGAGCATGGTCAGCGACCTCAGTGTAAAATTGATGATGGTGGGAATAAGTGATGTGGATATAAATGTTGCTGCATAGTATATCCTAATGTACTGTATTTATCCTAATAAATTGAGGTGCTAACATATTTATAGCGCGAGTCGACACGTTCTCTGGAGCTGGAGAGATTTCCATAGGCGATTCCCACAGCTAGTTTCCGCAGGTTGGCTTTGCAAGCTGACTCCTCCAGACAGGGTAGATACGGTACACACTCAGGACAGTGAAGCAGAGCAGTGAAGTGACATCTATTAGATAGTCTCTGTAACTAAATCACAATTTATGCGGAAGTGAGAAAGTTTTCCGTCCGGCGATGGAAGTAGTAAAGTTGAAGGTTGCCCATTAACAGAGAGGGCGGTATACAATGTTAAGCAGTTATATAACTTGGCACATGGTGCGGGATGCATCGCATAGCTCTTGCGGCGCACCTAGCAAAGTCCACCAGACTGTGGTCAAACAGTTAATTAAAACACACACAACATGCAGCGCAGAATTTAGTTTCCACTTTTCAGCATGGTTGGCAGATCCACACTTTATGCGGAAGTGAGAAAGCTTTCCGTCCGGCGACGGAAGTAGTAAAGTTGAAGGTTGCCCATTAACAGAGAGGGCGGTATACAATATTAAGCAGTTCTATAACTTGGCACATGGTGCGGGATGCATCGCATAGCTCTTGTGGCGCACCTAGCAAAGTCCACCAGACTGTGGTCAAAAAGTTAATTAAAACACACACAACATGCAGTGCCGAATTTAGTGTCCACTTTTCAGCATGGTTGGCAGATCCGGCGAGTCATCCACCAAGAAGTGCCGTAGCTCTACATCGTGTAGGATTACATCCTGGGCCGCAAGTGCCCTTTCCACAGGTGATCTCTTTAGAAAAGTTCGGAAGCGGGAACCATCACTTTAATTAATTATTTTGCTCCCGGATGACTGTCCGAGAGCATCCAAAATTGCGTAATGCGGAAAGTCCGAGAACTGCTTTTATGTGTGGGTGAGCTGAGAGCCGCAAGGAACCGCGGTGATGTGCTGTATCTTCTGTCAGTGTTCCGGTCCACTCGTCTAGTCCGCACCTCCAGTCAGTTCTCAGCAGGTCGGTCTCCATTCCGATGATGCTCCTGATCCTCGATTTCTCACCCCTTTTATACTCGCTGTGACGTCAGAGCTGGGCACCTCAACCAATCATCGGCCGAGTGCCAGCCAATCAGTGTGCAGGTATACTAGTGATGTATCGGCCACGTGTACAAATCACTCTGTATTTAGTTTAATATATACACGCGATTACGACGTTATAGCAATATTCTAAGTATAATTTAACGGGGAGCTTCGACGATAACTCAGCCATTTCTGGGCCGATTTTAAAATGGTTTACAGTTCTAAAAGGCTCGTCTTATTCTGGTCCTGGCTGGTACCAAGAACAACGAGAACGGATGAATTATAAACATTGACGAGTACCTACTCGGTATACTATAGGCATGCACTCACTTCCAATTCCGAGACGTGTTGTCAGGGAAGCTCTGACGCACGCGTATGCGCACCATGCGTTTTATCAGACGTAGCCGATTTTTTAATGAGAAACCTCTCTCATAGGGCTTATATACGTGCACTATTCTACCCACGGGTGTGTACTTGGGGTGAATCCGGAGTGGCTGTTCTGTACCCAGCTTTGCTGGGATGGTCAGTACCCATCGGGTCTGTCCGCATTACACCACCCCCTCCTAGTTTTACACCCGTGGCAAACGACCATGCATGGCAGATCGGTCACACGGGAGCATGCTAGGCAGGAATTATAGACTTCCCAAGTAGGCATGCAGCCAAGAGGAGAGTGACGCAAAAGACGCATGTTCATAAGACAGAGCACATAGAGTGCGAAAGAGTATGGGAGGGAGGCATACCATTGATTTTAATTTTTGACATGGAATTATTTTTCCAGGTCTTTTCTTTTTTTGCTTTGTGTTTATTTCTTGGTGCGTGCATATTTTATTATTTAGAACAGTGATTTCCTAAACAATATCTCGCATGGGTGTTCTCTTTGGTGCAGATAATTATTTTTCCACAGAGAACACCCAAGCCCCAATGTACCACAGATTGGTTTAATTACATTGTGTATCCTGGGTAAATAAAGGGATGCACATAGATATTTATATATATTACTGGTATGCATCCTGATTATATGAGCGGATGCATACAGTGCAGATTCCGCACAAGCAGCTCTGCTGCCCCAAATCCACCCCGTCGTACTGATGCGAGGGTTTAAAAATAATAAGAAAAATAATATATAATAATAAAGTAAAAAGACTAGTTCATCAGGCAGCCCCAGCGTAGCTGAAACTGCATGATGGGATTATGACATATTCACTACGGTGTGTTGTGTACTTACGTCGCACACGACGTGTTTACAACACAGGAATCTGCAGTGATTATTTTATGGTGAGACACAGCTATGCAAGAATATTGCGCAGCTGTGTAGGTTGACCATACTCAGCCTAGCGACTGGGTTTTGATTGATAAAACATATATAATAATAAGAAAAGTATTTCAAAAATAAACATAATAATAAGTTCTGTGTTTCGCACAACTATTGATAAATCGTGCTGCAACCTCGGCAATAGTGTCCACAAACATCTGCGGTGAAGTTTCCTCAGCCGGTCTGGGTACCGCGACTCATACAAGATGGACGTGGCGGGTGATCCTCCACGGCCGATATATCACTACTATACAGGGCCATCTCTGGAAGGCTATAGCTGGAAGATCGTGCGGATGTGTCCACAGAAGCGCTGGTGGTGCCGGAAATGATGGCTGGTGATGTGCGAAGAGGCAGTGGTGAGGTGACTGCTGACATCACTGTCGTTGTTGATGTAGTCTGTGTGGTTCATGCTGCTGGCGGGATGAGTGCGGTGAGTTGGATTAGCGGTCGCCAGAATAGTGATGTCTTCATGGATACTGCTGCTGATGCTGTGGCGGATGCGGTGCTGGCAGATAGCTTCCAGATCTTCGTGGACTTCAGAAGGTTACTTGCGGTTGTCCTTGACGTGGCGTGGAGTTCTTGTGAGTGTGCTATATATTTCTTCCCAGCACAAGGACGTTCTGGTGTTGTTATCTTCCGTATGGCTGGATCCATTGGTGTACTGCTATGCGGGTGTGCGGTGATGTTGGTTTGAGATACAGTGGTTGGGATCGCTTCCATAAGGCTGATCTCCTCGTCAATGATAAGGCTACAAGGAGATATAGATCTATCCGAAATGTCCTGTAATGCTTGTTCTGGCATGACCATCGCAATAACTACTGAAATGGGCTGGCCGATTGCGGATGCTGATGCTGGTGACGTGCATGATGCAGACGGTGGCGTTGCTGGGGGTGCTGCCAGAGTGGAAACTGCAGGTGGTGCTGGTTCCGTTACTGCAGGTGCTGCCGGTGCTGATGATGCTGTTGGTTCCATCGTGATGGTGGTTATGGTTGCGTAGTGGCTCAAGGCGTGCTTTGTTGTGGATGCGATGGTTGCTGTTGCTGGTCAATAGTGCAGGAAGTCTGCTTGTCGCCGTTTCGTACATTTAGTTTTGGCCATCTACTTCGTAGGATCACATTAATAGGAAGTCTAGTTTCGAAACGAGCAGCTAGCACATCAACGATTTCACTTTGTTCACCAGGCTGTAATGTAACTACAAGCACACGATGTTTATCCATCAATGCGTGTGTCACACCATAACAGGTAGCGGTATAAAGGTATTTGCAGTCCGTAAAAAAAGCTCTCTGCATAAGATGGTCATGATTAACATGCGTCAAGTCCGAATTACGGGAGAAGGTGCGCCTACATGGCTGTCCATTGAGCTGAAATGCTGAACATCGATATTTCTTTGCAGATGGTGCTGGCGTCGACTCTTCCGAACTGTCGAACAAGGCAAGGTCCTCGGCAAGTGACATCTTATTTCCGCATATTAATGGCGGTGCGGACTGCCTACCCTAATCTAATTTTGCCTAGCTCTTCATAACTTTCCTGGCCAAGCAATATATAATAGAAGTGATAAATTAATAATAAGAAAAACAGCAGAATTTGGTTTGCGACACGAAAGTAGCCTAATGCTTGTTTTTCCCTTGTGTTGAGTTTTAACGGGAAGACGAAGTTTCAGTGTGCGATCTCTTCCTTTTATACTTTTTGGTGACGTCACAGGACGGCGGATGACCACACTCAAAAGTTCCAGGGTGATTCGGCCACGCCCTATAAGGAAAGTTTCGATTTATTAAACCTGGAGTCATATGAAGTTTTCCTCCCGTGTAAAGGGAGTAATTATAATTATAGGAAGAAATGTATATCACTTTCGTCTCTACTCGACGGGAAAACAAGTCTCTGATTAACGTAAAAACTCAGAACTACTTATTCCTGTTGAAGTTCATCTTTTAATTAGTGTGAAGCGGTTTTACAGATTGGATGCTTATAAAGTTTTAATTTCAGGCTGGAGCGCCTGATGGGGTGTGGGAGAGCGCGGTGACGTCAGCGGCAATTGCCCTGACTCACCCCTCTCGCCTCTTGCATCACGCCATGGTAGTTGCACGTTTTGGGCAGCTCTTGTGTTTAAAGCCTTTGATCCAATTTACTGGAAATAGAGGTGAAAGTCACGTGGTTCTTTGTTGTGAAAGCATGTGGTTGATCAGAAACTTAGGCCATATTTACGTAATGGCGGAGTGTTGATGCTGATGAATATTCGTTGTTGATGCGAAAGATGGAAATATGTTTTTAACTCTGTTCCCCAGAACAGCGTCCCTATATGCACGTGCTCTTATACATGCGTCTATGTCCTGTCTGTAAGAATGTATTCCAGCATGTGTCGATCTTGTACGGGAATATGTAGGTAAGAGAATATTTGAAACTCTCCTTGATATTATACTGTCGAAGTTTTGATGCTGCTTCATCGGCCCGTGCGCTGATAATCTGTATACACGGTAGAACGATTGTGTTCTTAATCAAAATTAGGACAATATAGCTGTCTATAACTATTGTTTGGTATAAACAAACTCATTACTTGCGGAAATTAAGTATACTAACTCCGCCAAGCTGGACTGTGTTTTCTGGGTGGGTGGACTGTCAAGCATCCTCCTCTGTGGATAGGACAATTACCATCCCTACCTAGATCAAACATAATGTATTATAATACAGCTCGGAAAATGCATGCCACAGTTTACAATAACAATGCCGTCGTATGGAGATTGTGAATGCAGTCATCCTGAGTGTCTATGTTTCTGTCATGTTTGTGACTTTCATTGATACGTCTGGCTGGTTATCTGCGGATGATTCTTGCGCTGTTGAGAAGGGTGACATTTTTATTACTTTGGGTGGGGGAGGAAGTAAGTGAAGTGCGGTGTCAACTTTATCGGACATGATGTATTTCACTCTGTAATGGCCGAGCCCATGGGCGGGACAGAGTTACTTTAGAGCGTGGATGACGAAGATGGGTGCTGTCGTAGCTTGAATCAATCCATTATGGAATTCAACTTTTCGGTAGCAAATTCCTACTTGTGACGGACGACAGACTGCAAGCATCTTGCTCTCAATAATATTGACTGTTATTACGTGTGGATGAAATATTATGTTTTTAGCTATTTCTGTACGACGGTTCCGGGGGTGGGGTGGGGGGGGGGTGAAAGGGGAGAATTCCCTTGTAGCGTGTACTGTAGATGGCTGTGGTGTGCTCCTTTCCATATGATCAGTTTTCCGTAAACCGGATAAGAAGGTGATTGAGGAAAATATTGACTAGTGTTGATGGCGGTAGTGTACTGTTGTAGGGAAGTACGGGCTGCTGTGTGACGCTGGTGTATTGCAGATTGGGCATATCCATGTTTCCACGCTGGTGAATGCAGAGTCTGTTGCGGTTGCGGAAAAGTCGGGATTGCAGGAAGTGATAGACTTCCCGCATCATGACAGAGGAATGTTGCGGAAAATTGTGTCTCTAACTTTTTCGATTTAAAACGTCAGGTGCTTGCTATATCTTGTTGTTGCTGATGTTGATTGTCTCCGTTATATCCTCTCTATAACCGGATATGTATGTAGCATTCACGTAATGGTGAATTGACGTATCCAGCCTTGTGGGCAAGTGTGTTCTGTGTGCTCCCATATTTCTGTGTTCGGTGTGGTGTTCTGACTGCTCACCGGGGGGGGGGGGAGAGGAGGGGATTGGTGGGCAGTTTTGGTAAGGGTTGCACATGGAAAGGGGGAGTGGTCATCTCCCCTTACACGATGGTTGGTACTCTGTCATAGTTTTTAAGTACCAGGAATATTCGAGCCGAGAGTCTGCTGAACAGGCTGCTTCCCTGTCCACCGCCTGCCATGGGGTGGGGTGGGGTGGGTGGGGGTGGAGGGTAGTGTTGGTTGCTGTGGTGCGGGATGCCACCTCCTCTGTAACAGTGGACCTTCTCGTATCTGGCGATGTACAGTCTACAGACGACGAGTGGAGTGTGAAGTGGACAAGACGCGTGATGTCCGAACTTGGTGCACAGATGAGAGATGCACGTTGGAGATGGGGAGGTGGTGGTGCGGAGGAATACTCGTCTCCATAGAGACATCCGTCTGGGTACCGGTGTCATGTGGAATGCCGAGTCCGAGCTCTGGTATGGGGTCGTCACTGACACATGGCTTAAGCCGATCAAAGTGGATGACTGAAGTCAGGCCATCCGAAGCGCGGATATGGTAAGTCACGTCCGACGTCTTACCTACTACCACATAGGGGCCTTTCCACTGGTAACTCAGTTTACTCAGCACGTTTATAGATCGCGAATCGTGTACCCAACCCATTCTTCCCACGTCATATGTACCTCCATGCAATCGCCCTTCATGCCATGTATTCTGATGCCGATGTGCAGTGGATAAAGTAGCTCTCACTAGTTCATTGGTCTGTTCTATCCGCTGCTGCTTGAGCTCTGCGTAGAGATGGTGAATTTTTCTCCCTTGAAATCCTGGGCATGGCCAGATCCATTGGCAAGGCTATTTCATGGCGTAACATTAACCGCGCAGGGGTATAACCTGTGCTGAAATGTACTGAAGTGCGGTATGCCATGAGCACATATGGGAGTCATAGATCCCAATCTCGACAATCAAGGCATGTTTCCTTCGTCAACATCTCCACCAGCATACGGATGAATCTTTTGACCATACCGTCGCTGCAGGGATGATATGGTGTAGTTCTCGTTTTGACGATATGGAACAATTTGCAGGGCTTAGAGATCAGCCGGCTCTCAAAATTACTTCCTTGATCGGAGTGCAGCTCATAGGGCATTCCAAACCGGCGGAAAACATTGCTTGCCAAGACCTCCGCTATGATGGATGCCTCTTGGTCTGACAGAGCAAATGCTTCCACCCACTTCATAAAATAATCTTGTAATACGAGAATGTATTTGTTTCCATCATCCATCGTATTCAAGGGTCCGACCACATCAATAGCCACTCACTCCCATGGTGCACCAACAATCTTTAGTTGTAATGGTGCGGAATGGTACTGGCCAACAGTGCGTCTTTGACATGGGACACATTTGCCGACCCATGCCTTTACACTATCGCGTATCCCGATCCAGTGGAATCTCTGTTTTATCCACATTAACGTTCATTCCATAGCCAAATGTCCGGTGTTATAGTGTAATTGTTGTAAAATTGTTTCACGATAGCATTGCGGAATCACCAGGCACTTAGTAATGTAGAGAACGCCATCATGCATATGGCATTCTTTGAACTGCTGGTAGTAGTATTTTGCTGTCGCGGATAACAGTGTAAACAGATTCCCGGGGAGAACGTACGCCCTCCTGGATTGATGTGTATATATTTCATGTCTGTGCATCTGTTGCTTGTTCATGAGCGACTTTCTCCGTGTTCCAGTCTGTGCACCGCAATTCGGGGAACACCGGATATGGCTGTGTTGTATGTGTCATGGTGATGGCTACTTCAGGTTCATCCTCAAGCCCGATTCTGCTCCAGGCATTGGCATTTCCATGCAGTTTGCCGGGTCTATGAACCACATTGAAGTTAAAGGCCTGCAGGGATTCTTGCCACCTCGCTACCTGGCCCTCCAGACTTTTAAGGTTGCGGAGTCAGCGTAGGGAAGCATAATCCGTATGGAGAGTAAATAGGTGACCGTACAGAAAGTGTTTATAATACTTGACAAAGTAGACCACAGCCAGGAATTCCTGCTTGGTGGTCAAGTAACATTTCTCTGTTTTATTCAGAGTATGCTAACCATAACCCAAAACCTGCTCCGGTCCATCCTCTGTGACCTGCGATAGAACTGCACCAATAGCGTAAGCTGATGCATCAGTGTCTAGGATGAAATCGAGGTTACAGTTATGATGAGCGAGAATAGGAGCGGTCATCAAGAGTTCCTTCAATGCCCTGAAGGAACCCTCACACTCACTCGTCCATTCGAAGGGTCGATCCTTTTTGGTGATCTTGAAGAGAGTTGATGCAGTCTCACTGAAATGATGGATGTCACGACGATAGTATTGACAGAGACAAAGTAGGCTCCTAGTTTCCGTGACAGACACGGGGGTCTGCCACTCTGGCACAGCTTTTGTTTTTTATGGTTGGGTGGCCACTCCATCACCGGATATGATGTGTCCCAGGAACTCGACGCTCTGTCTGAAGAGATGACATTTCTTTGGTTTCAGCTTCAAGTTAGCCATGCAGAATCTTGACAGCATGGTGTTTAAATTGGAAAGAGTTCGCTCAAACGTTGGACCAAAGAAGATTACATCGTCAATGCAACACAGACAGATTTCCCATTGCAGGGTAGTTAATACGTGCTCAATGAGACACTCGAATGTTCCAGAAGCGTTGCACAAGCCATAGGGCAGCTTGCGGAACTGAAAAAGACCATCTCGGCATACGAATGCGGTCTTCTCCACGTCATCCTCATTCATGGCTACCTGCCAGTACACACTAACTAAATCAAAGGTACAAAACCACTTGGCTCCCGACAAGGAATCAAAGGCCTGATCTATCCGAGGTAATGAATAGGCATCCTTGACGCTAAGATCATTAAGGCAGCGGTAGTCTATACAAAACGCAAAGATCCGTCCTTTTTGCCTGATAGTACAATGGGACTGGCCCAGCGGGATGCTAATGGCTCAATTATTCCGGTCCGCAACATGTCCTCTACCTGTTGGTGTGCCACCGCCTCCTTAAAAATTGCAGTGCTGCGGATTCAGTGTGCATTGTAGGCAGCATCATAGAAGAAGCTGGGTGCGGGTGGGTGTATGATGTAGGAATATGTTGATGAGTAGGTGTGGCCGCCTGACGTAGTCGTTCAGAGGCCACAGTTGAGCCGGGTTGTAGGGATGGGCACTGAAGTGACTCTGTAATCGGTGCCCGTGCTAGTTTGATGGATTCTCTGGCTGCAGGGTTCGTCGGTCAGCGGTTGGGGTTGTAGATGGAGATCGGTTTGGACACCGTTCCCTCCAATGGCCACATCCAAAGCAATTATTTGGTGGCGGTGGTGATGCTGTGGTTGATTGCGGTCTGGTGGTAGATTGTGTTGCGACTGTGGTGCTGAGTGTTGTCACGAGATTGGTGAGTGCTGAGATCTGTTTAGTTATCTCTTCTAATCTTTCGTGCATGTTTTGTCTATTGCTATTGTTGTGCTGGTTCCCGCATCCTTGGGCATTGTTGTGCCCTCCGTGATGGGATTGGCCATGCCCTCTCCCTCTAGATTCATGATTATGAATGGGTTTTTTCTGATTGCGTGTGTGGTTCATTATTGGTGGCGTTTGCGGATTCAGGGTTTGATTCGGTTGTAGTTGCGACATCAACATCGCTTACCTCATTAATTGGATGTAGTTTGCTGTGATTATTTTTCTCCCGCTCCAAGAAGTTCTCGATCTGAACCATGGTAGCCATGAGTTGTTGTAGGCTGCCTTGCCCCATCAGAAAGTTTTTCTTTGAGGGTGGGCTCTCCACTCAACTCGTCTCTGAAAGTGTGGAGATGTAGATGTGTTACGCCTTCGATAGTTGTGCTCGGGTATGCATGGGTAACAAGACAACGGATGCGACTCACTAACTCCGGCAATGTTTCCTCCGAGCATCAACGTAGATTTTTCAGTTGAAGCCGATTTGTTTCTCCGAGGGCTGTGTCACTGAATCGTTCTGACAACGCATTCTCCAGTTCTGTGTAGGATGGTGTGTAGTCTGTGACTAAGTCTGCCAGAACTTGTAGCACTTTTCCGGACAATTTTGCGGCTAAATACTCTCTCATCTGTTGATTACTCCACCGGTTTGTCCTACTTATGATTTCGAATTGAACTTTATAATTAGCCCAATCAGTCTCCCCGCTAAACTCTGGGGGGGGGGGGGGGCGGTGTGTGGGGGGAGAATGATCTGGCCATGTCCTTGTGGAGAAGTCATTGGCACGAAACCCGGTGGTGGTGCTGGCGAAACTGGTGAGAATGCGGATGTTGGTCGGCGTGCAGGTGGTGGTGGTGGTGGTGGTGGTGGTGGTGGTGGTGGTGGTGGTGGTGGTGGTGGTGGTGGTGGTGGTGGTGTTGCTCGTCGATGTCCCTGACGATACTGACGCATTCGTGAAGGCGATTCTCGGTGATGATGGGTTGGTTCTGCCGAATACTGCCCTGATGCGGGTCCATAGACAGGTGTAGGTCTATAGACTCGTGAAGGCGTGTTGTGTAGACGACGTGGATGTTCCTGATGCTGTGAGACATATTCCTCGTATGAAGGCAGTGCAGGTGACTGACGTGAATGATGTGTGTGGTGTGTACATTATCTGATGTATTGCTGGAATGGTGTAGCCATATCCTCCGGTTCACAACGTGGTCCTGTTGAATAATACGGAGATGATGCGTGATAAGGAGGTGATACGGGATATGGTACATGAGCATCCGGCCACTGATCACCCATTGATGACGTAGGTGAACATAATGGTCGTGAAGGTTGTGGTTGCTCCCGTAGGGGGCTTTGACGCTGTCTTCTGCGATGTGGCTTAGATGGTGGTAGCCAATCACAGAGATCCAATAAGGTGATGTATTGAGTTCCCGCCTGTGAGGCATCGCGGAATGTCCCTTCACTGATCGGTGAGAACTTGTATTGGGGCGGTGCTGGTCATTCCGCACCATTGAAATTTGTGACTCAGTCGGTAGAGCACGAGACTCTTAATCTAGGGGTCGTGGGTTCGAGCTCCACATCGGGTGCCATTTGCAGCTTGTGGGGGTATGTTCTGGTCCGCCGATAAATATCTGCCAATCGCACCACAAGTGCATGATGACCGGGAGGGCTGGTTAGCTGCAGATCTCGGGGTTGCGGATCCTGTATGATGTCTCTCCATGGTGTACAAAGACCGACTTCTAGAGCCTGTGGAACACTGATGTTCCAGTGAGGCTGTGGCGACCATTGCCGCCGAGATTGAACCACACGGTGTTGTCCCAACTATTTGTGTCACCGGTGTCTCTATCCATACTAATTTAGAGAATGGAACAATTATAATAATATACTAGAAATATAAATAAGTACTATACAAACACGGGGAATCGTTTGACAGTAGAATGAGCACAAGAATACACAATATAGAGCTAGCTGGTGTCCTTTCTACATGGTGTCGCCGGAGGTACGGCACAGATCCTTGAATCCGTGTAGGTATCCCTGCAAGAGAAGCATCCACATAAGAGATCACTGAGTAACTTAATATAAGTTAATATAGCCCTAACATACACAGAGAGAACAATGTTGCTACGAGAGGAAAGTGTCTCGTGCGGGCCTCCATCACCGAATGTTTCATGATAGTACGAGAGGAAGCTGCCTCGCACAGGCCTCCGTCACAGGAAAATGCCTTCGACGCCGAAGTGGAGGAAAAGAGTTGGCAAAAAGGGCAACAGAAAATGCCAAGTGCTGATAATCCTAGTTAAGCCATAATTAACGTGAAGGCAGAATGAGAGATTTCCGAAGAATTCCCACATCACCATCTTATGTAGTTCCAAAATGCTGTATTGTTAGATGCCACTTTATTTATGCGGGCCTTCTGCTACATTATAACCTACTAATTAGTTGTTAGAAACGAAAACTAGCTTTAGCCGCAAGTGGCAAGGATTCCTACCTATCGTTAGATACTGCTGTCCAATGGGCGCAGATGCCGTGCTTCCCGTAGGTCACTTTGAAAGAGCATCTACCCCCACAGACAGTATGCATAAATGTTACAGCGCAACGCATCCAAATTTGATGAAAATCTGGCTACCTTGCTCTGCAACCACATACAACATCACCTGGACAATGGCTATATTTCACATAAGCAAGCTTGATCACGGACATATCTTTAAGGTGGGGATAGAGAGGCGAATATCCATCACGAGCGTCCTTCCCGTGAGGGTGTGGCGGATTCCAAGATCATTCCCAGACACTCCAACGAGTTGGATGGAGATGTGTGTCTCGTCCGTCACCGATTCCTACGGATCTAACTTTTGACCTGTCGTTAGGATTAAGTTCAAATGTGCCCAGATATGCACGGCGGGCCGGTAAATAAACTATCAAACTCACATTTATAACTATATGTTTTCGCAGTGCTTTCCTTCTTTGGTGGGGTTATCTAGCTAACAAGTATCCGAGGATATGGAGGGAGATGTATGTAAATCAGCACTTTAACCATCACGGCTCGGAAACCTCCAATAGTTTCCCAGGGTCGGATCAGACCGATAGGGAATCCAAACAATTATAAAGCCATACAGCTGGTGGATCATGGAAAGTGACAATAACTTGATATATACGAGGCCCTATAGGTATTTGACCCATTTTACACAACCTTGCCGGAGTGCGGGGGCTACATAATCGCAACAACCGGAAAAGAGGCGTACACTATATGTCTCCTAATGAAGAGATTGTCCCTAACCACTTTAACTTATCCTATCGAGCTAAATAGTAAGGTTTAGTCGGCAACATGCTGGGCTCAAACAATTAGAGCATGGTCAGTGCCCTCAGTGTAAAATTGATGATGGTGGGAATAAGTGATGCGGATATAACTGTTGCTGTATAGTATCTCCTAGCATACTGCGGTTCAAAGTTTTCGACAATAAACAAAACATTAACTGGATGGCTATCTGCCATATACAACTAACCAACGCAATAAGTAGATTGAAATTAAATTAAGTAACTAAGTATCATAGATTGATAAACTTAGATGGTGCGGCGAGTTCAGAGCATCACAGTAAACAAGAATAATATTCACAGTAATAAAGAAATTATAAATTGCGGTCTTAAGACCTGTAAGGCACCTATTAGTCATCAGTACCAAATACTGAAATAATAATTAGATGTACAATAGTATAGTTACTTGGGTACCTAATAGTCATCGGTATGGAACAGGTTACTATGTTACTGAAATTGAGGCGCTAACATATTCATAGAGCGAGTCGACACGCTCTCTGGAGCTGGAGAGATTCTCGCAGCTGATTTCTGTAGGTTGTCTCCGCAATTTGACTCCTCCAGGCAGGGTAGATACGGTACACACTCAGGACAGTGAAGCAGAGCAGTGAAGTGACATCTATTAGACAGTCTCTGTAACTAAATCATAATTTATGCGGAGGTGAGAAAGTTTTCCGTCCGGCGACAGAAGTAGTAAAGTTGAAGGTTGCCCATTAACAGAGACGGTGGTATACAATGTTAAGTAGTTATACAACTTGGCACACGGTGCGGGATGCGTCGCACAGCTCTTGCGGCGCACCTAGCAAAGTCCACCAGACTGGTCAAAAAGTTAATTAGAAAACACACGACATGCAGTGCAGAATTTAGTGTCCCCTTTTCAGCGTGGTAGCCAGATCCTGCGAGTTATCCACCAAGAAGTGCCGTAGCTCTACATCGTGTAGGATTACACCCTGGGCCGCAAGGGCCCTTTCCACAGGTGTTCCTTTAGAAAAGTTCGGAAGTGGGAACCATCACTTTAATTAATTATTTTGCTCCCGGATGGCTGTCCGAGAGCATCCAAAATTGTGCAATGCAGAAAGTCCGAGAACTGCTTTTACGTGCGGGTGAGCTGAAAGCTGCAAGGAACCGCAGTGATGTGCTGTATCTTCCGTCGGTGTTCCAGTCCACTCGTCCAGCCCGCACCTCCAGTCAGTTCTCGGCAGGTCAGTCTCCTCGATTTCTCACCCCTTTTATACTCGCTGTGACGTCAGAGCTGGGCGCCTTAACCAATCATCGGCCGAGCGCCAGCCAATCAGCGTGCTGGTATACTAGCGATGTATCGACCACGTGTACAAATCACTCTGTATTTGGTTTAATATATACACGCGATTACGACGTTATAGCATTATTCTAAGTATAATTTAACGGGGAGCTTCGACGACAACTCGGCCATTTCTAGGTCTATTTTAAAATGGTTTACTGTTCTAAAAAGCTCGTTTTATTTTGGTCCTGATCCGTACCAAGAACAACGAGAACGGATGAATTATAAATATTTACGAGTACCTACTCGGTACACTATAGGCATGCGCTCGCTTCCAATTCCGAGACGAGTTGTCAGGGAAGCTCTGACGCGCGCGCATGCGCACCAGGCGTTTTATCGGATTTTCTTACGAGAAACCTCTCTCATAGGGCTTATGTACGCGCACTATCCTACCCGTGCTTGGAGCGAATCCGGAGTGGCTGTTCCATACCCAGGTTTGCTGGGACGGCCAGTACCCGTCTGGTCGGTCCGCGCTACACTAGCTTTCCAAACTCCGCTCCGTCAGTTTTATGTGATGTCATTAATAAATGCCTCCGTCAATAGATGGTATTTGGGGAAGCTGACAAGAGCTGTCTATGTGAATCATAAAGTGCTATCTTTAAGCCAGTTACCAATCTTCAATGTTGATAGTTTCGCACAACAAAGAGAATGGTTCATGTAGATTAACCACTGGAACTATTGATAATGCGAAATAGAGAATTCTAAAAATGAACGATATCACACAATTAGGAGTACATCGCATTCTCACTATGTCAGAAACAAATCATTCCCGATTTATGGATTTGAGAGGATTTTAAACATCAAATTTTGCATCCTAATTTTTCAGAAAAATTTATTTATCAGGTGATTTTGTACTGAATATTATCATATTATCAAATAAATGGATTAACACTCGAATAAATTACTATGTAGCTATCTGCCAAGTGCAATGTGTACGATGAAAGTCATTGGCTAAAAAATTGAAAGCCCGATACTCATTTATCCGTTGCTGTAGGTAACCACGTTGATTGACGTTATTTACTGATTGTTCCAATGTGCTCTGCTCCACATAAAATTCTTAAGAAATCCGGAATGCACTTTTATAATAAAAAAAATCAACAAAAACCCTACTTTTATAATACGCACACGGTTAACACTTTCATGCCAAACCGGCCTCTACAGAGTTCTTGATTAATGTCCAATTACAGGGGAAGCCTATTTTTGAAAATTGACCACTGGAATGACTGGCTCGATAAACGAGCCAATCATTCCAGTGATAAATTTTCATAAATATTCTTAAATACCAAATTTAGCCACTAAAGTGTTAAATGTGTAAACAAAATTGATCATAACAATAAATATACAAATATAATCAATCACATGATTGATTTTACTGATGGACAGGTTTCAGGATATTTGACGTTTCATAGCCTATTGAACAGATCTATCACTCACCATATCACCATATTCCTGGACGTGACTCGTATTCGTCTCCCTCCTGACTATCCGATATTGTTTTTGCAGAGTTTCTACCCTTAAATCTTCCTGCATAGATAGATAGATAGATAGATAGATGGATGGATGGATGGATGGATGGATGGGTGGGTGGGTGGGTGGGTGGGTACGTGGGTGAATAGATAGATAGCTACCTAGATAGCTAGCTAGACAGTTATCTAGATGGATGGGTGGGCGAACGGGCGTGCGGGTGGGCGGCAGACTTCAAATTAGAAAGCTAGGATTTTGTTTTTACACTAGTCAGTAAGCATTCTAATAAAAAAAAAAATCTTGGTATTTGGATTTCCAAGCGGACATATATGTAAGGTATTGAATACCTGAACACTATTTGGACTGGAAGAAGTTCAAGTCAAATTAGATTGTCAAAATAATATATTTTTGTATGGCTGGAAGGTTCTAAGAGCACCCCACCCACCCCAGTGATTCTGCAACTAACTGTACTGAGTTTACAACTAACTATTATGCTCTTTTAAAGCGTGTCGAAAACTAAATTTGGTCCGTTGGAAAATGCATCCCCAGTGAACCTTATCGTTATTACGAGATGGTCACAGCTCCAACAACCCATAACTAGTGTCTGTTTTGAGAATATCGAGGCTGGAGGATGTCTATCATCTTTCAACTGTGTGAATCAATGAACTGAATGTAAACGTTTATAAAGCACTAGCACGTATTATCGCTCTATCGATGCGAGTGTGATTCTTAATACAATATTCGATCAGCTCTACCTTGTCAGAGTTTTCCATCCAGTTACAGCTGTAGACGCCACCCACGTATGCATGCAGGCGCTCCACCCAGTAACACGCATAGGAGGATTCCCATGGATTAGCTGCTGTCGTCGCGAATACTGAAACACACAGATCTACATGACAATTCAAATTCACGATCTACAGGGCCGATTTCTGATATTCTTACCCGGGTGCCCTCGGAACTGCCAAGTGGGTCGCGATAAAGCTGGAGTCCCGTTTCAACCATAATGCCGTCGTCGTCGTCGTCGTCGTCGTCGTCGTCGTCGTCGTCGTCGTCGTTGTCGTCGTCGTCATAATCATCATCACGACCACTATCACGACCACCAACACAACAATCACCATTATTATTATTATTATTATTATTATTATTATTATTATTATTATTATTATTATTATTATTATTATTATTATTATTATAGAGCACACGTACCCCCCCCCCCCACCCCCACCCCACCTCACCCCCCTTAGAGCAAGAGTATCTATGTGATCGTGACTCCATAATGTCCATGCACAAATAGACAATATTCTAAACTATAATAACATACATTAGTTTGCTAGTTAGATATTCTTTGGCATTTTTACCGTTGATGTCCTTGGGAAGAAGGTGGTAGAACATTGACCCAGAATAACAGGCTTCGATATAAATGACCATCTGAATAACAGTAAAAGAATAGGTTTTATATAAGTTTCAATTAAAACATTGCTGACAATAGCAAACTGAAGGTCATTAGATTTCTGTTCAAATAACACATCAGAACACATAAGATGAAAGTTAATTCAGAGTAGAACTGTCTAATCAGGTTCTGGATTTTTCCTGAATTATTTTCCAACATTTACGTGTTTGTTGTCATTTTGATCAAATCTTGTTGTTTTTGGAGAGTAGCTTTTCCTCTAGGCTGGTTTTAGTTACGTCTATTATTGGCTCCTTGGTGGAGAGAGAGGCAATGACCAAAGGCGGTTGCCCATGTTTCCAACGACGGCCAACTACCGCTCAGCTTAGTCACGAACCGGGTTCGCCAGTTAAATGTCCTGAGTGATAGCCACTACACCAAGCCCCTCCATGTCCTGAGTGCTAGCCACTACATCAAGCCGCCTCCTCCATGTCCTGAGTGCTAGCCACTACACCAAGCCGCCTCCTCCATGTCCTGAGTGCTAGCCACTACATCAAGCCGCCTCCTCCATGTCCTGTGTGCTAGCCACTACATCAAGCCGCCTCCTCCATGTCCTGAATGCTAGCCACTACACCAAGCCGCCTCCTCCATGTCCTGAGTGCTAGCCACTACACCAAGCCGCCTCCTCCATGTCCTGAGTGCTAGCCACTACACCAAGCCGCCTCCTCCATGTCCTGAGTGCTAGCCACTACATCAAGCCGCCTCCTCCATGTCATGAGTGCTAGCCACTACATCAAGCCGCCTCCTCCATGTCCTGAGTGCTAGCCACTACACCAAGCCGCCTCCTCCATGTCCTGAGTGCTAGCCACTACACCAAGCCTCCTCCTCCAGGTACTACATCAAGCCGCCTCCTCCATGTCATGAGTGCTAGCCACTACATCAAGCCGCCTCCTCCATGTCCTGAGTGCTAGCCACTACACCAAGCCGCCTCCTCCATGTCCTGAGTGCTAGTCACTACAACAAGCCGCCTCCTCCATGTCCTGAGTGCTAGCCACTACACCAAGCCGCCTCATCCATGTCCTGAGTGCTAGCCACTACACCAAGCCTCCTCCTCCATGTACTACACCAAGCCGCCTCCTCCATGTCCTGAGTGCTAGCCACTACACCAAGCCGCCTCCTCCATGTCCTGAGTGCTAGCCACTACACCAAGCCACCTCCTCCATGTCCTGAGTGCTAGCCACTACACCAAGCCGCCTCCTCCATGTCCTGAGGGCTAGCCACTACACCAAGCCGCCTCCTTCATGTTCTGAGTGCCTGCCACTACACCAAGCCGCCTCCTCCATGTCCTGAGTGCTCGCCACTACACCAAGCCGCCTCCTCCATGTCCTGAGTGTTAGCCACTACACCAAGCCGCCTCCTCCATGAACAGCTGGATCACTCTACTGGCTTCATCCAGCATGAGTATACAGGCACACCATTGGCATTAGCAGAGAGAGAGAGAGAGAGAGAGAGAGAGAGAGAGAGAGAGAGAGAGGGAGGGAGGGAGGGAGGGAGGGAGGGAGGGAGGGAGAGGTAAAGAGGCAGGCAGAGGGGTGTAGGGGGAGGGAGAGAAGGAGAGGGAGTGAAGGAGATGGCACACACACGCACGCACGCACGCACGCACGCACGCACGCACTCACGCACGCACGCACTCACGTACGCACGCACGCACGCACGTACGCACGCACGCACGCACGCACACACACACACGCACCCACGTACGCATATGCACGGATACACACACGCACCTCACTAATGCCTATATACCTGGTTATATTGTTGTTTCTTGTGCATGCTCTTCAGAGCGGATATCAGATCATTTGCCATTAGCTGTAAGTAAAACACACGTGACCGCGAAATAAAGCATGCTCTCATTCTATTGTACAATCGAATCTATCGATCAATGATATGATATCATAATCAGCTACGTCACATTTAGGCTGACGTCATAATCAATTACGTCATGAATGACGTATCTAAGTCCGTCATAACGAATTGAATAGGACGTCAGCCTACACGTCATGTTGTTGATTGTGACGTTATATGATTGACTGAGAAGCTGGATTCATGAATTATACAGCTGGTGAATACTTTTAAAGAATGCTTACTAAATTGTAAATTTGTCAAAGATATACAAGTTGTACAGTTGACATAATTGTTTATGACGTCATATACTCGAGCGCCCGATTGAGTCCCTCCATTTTATTATACATTATACTATCACGTTGCTGTATTATCAGTGGACTAACTAGAAAAAAGCTGGTCCGTGCTCAAATCCGGAACGTTCCAAAACTTGCATATACCGATTAAAAAATTTAAAGGCGCGTGCCCTCAAGCGGAAAAGACTTAGTTATGAAATAAATAGTTACTGATAGAATGCCCCTCAAGTTTTATCAAAACACGGGGGTGGGTGTAGCAAATAAAGAATTTAATGGTGGACCACCTTCTAAAACACACAAGAACAGTGAATCGAAAAAGAGGGCTCTGTATGTGATGTCGAGAGTGACCAATAGAATACCCATTTCAAGTTGTAGCAAGATCCCTTCATCGATAACGGATGAGTGGCGATTTTATTTCTGGGGAAAATATGTAAATGTGCGTCTGTTCAATTTCTCTTCAAATTACCAAAAGATATTTGAAGGCTATATATGCAGCTGATCGTCTGCGTCAGCCAGTAAGTGAATACCCGATCATGCGCAATTGCGATGTACTGAACTCACGTCACCGGCTGTCGTGACAACTAGCCCCATAGTGAGGGTATGCGCACGAACCATCTAGCCAGTATATACAATATCTATGGAAAGAACGCATTCAGCCCAAGGTAATAGTTACAACATCGAAATCTGGCTTGTCCCAGAAATAAAATTCACCTTTCCAGAGTATCCATCCATCATCTGACCTCGTATGACGTCATAATCATCTCAGCGCGTGTATGATGACGCCACAATCATTGCGTCACAAAGGGTTCCATTTAGACCGTCATCAAATCTCAAATACTCAAGTATGAATTGTAGGTCTTTGTAATTCTTTGCTATTTAAGAAACATGCTGTTGAATATTTTGAAACTAATTTGACTGGATGCTGTTGCTGCCTTAGGTAGCAACAGCACCCAGTCAAATTAGTTTCAAAATATTCAACAGCTTACCTGTATAGTTTCCTTGAGATCGATAGTCACGGAGGTCAGAGATCGATCGATCCGAACACGAGCGAGGTGTGGGTGGAGCTTAGCTAGAGATGGGCGGGGCATAGCTAAAAATGGAAAGGTCCATTGTATTGGCTATATTAACCTGACACTTTATTTGACTATGTAATATGTTTAGTAACGAAAACATTATTGTGGAGACTATACATCGGGGGGGGGGGGGGGGGAGGGGGGGGAGAGAAAATACCAAACTCAGAAATTCCGCTTTTGAAAGGATCATGAGCGATCTAGCCAGTATATACGATATCTATGGTTCTTCCAATTAGCCACATTTTAAAATAATTTATTATATTCAATGCTATGGTTGCTATGGTGAATTGCGTTTCAAGTCATATTGTTTCAGTGTGATGGAATGTACATATCGACATGATGGCTAATATGACGCTATAATCAACTTTCTAGTTTATCCATCAATTACATGACGTCATAATCAACCTTCCAGTTATCCTTCAATCATATGACATCATAATCAACTACGTAATGTGCAGGATGACATCATATTGAATGACGCCATGAATGACATTTGTTCGGTAGACAGGCAAATGTAATTTGCCTCGCAAGGCTCTGGAAAAACTACGTTTACGCAAGTCATATATACTACACCTTGCCCCAATCCAAAACACGTGTATGGCCAATATGGTAGCATAACTATACTTTGCTTCGCTATCAAACGTACTCACAATATCACTGGGGAAACAAAACGCACCAGGCATTCCATGGTCCATCAAATTAACGAATATGTTATCATCTGGTCCGCTGAAAAACAAAACCAGATTTTATTATCCGTGAGTGAAGTCATATGTCCATATGTCGCTATATAGGTCTGCACGCACGCACACACACACACACACACACACACACACACACACACACACACACACACACACACACACACACACACACACACACACACACACACACACACACACACACACACACACACACACACACACACACACACACACACACACACACACACACACACACACACACGCGCGCGCATGCATGCACGCACGCGCACGCACATACATTTTACGTCAACTTTCACTATAAATAACTGGGCATAATTTGATATTAGTTCCTGGAACCAGTATTCGTATATACCTTTTAATAATTTTTCCACTGCCTGTTCCAGTCTTCTGGCCTTGTAGTACCTTGAGAAATATTTCTGGCGTAACATCCTGAAACAATAGATATAGTGTACATTGAAATTCTTGACAATATTCTAATAATCAACTTCACATAAACCTAAGTCACATCATTAGATATAATAATTATTATTATATTATTATTATAATGTATTGGACTTGCTGCGTACATTTCTACATTTTTATCACACGCATACACTCACACATACGCACACGCATGCACCCGCGTAGCCACGCATGAACGCACGAACGCACACACGCACGCATGCACAATTTGGCTTTTTTTCTGGTAGACATGTTAGATTTTGGGAGTGTTAAGTCATAGATAATATGAGCCTGTCATATTCCTCTATCAAAGCACTCTTCACTCCGTGACGTGTACGATGATGTCACAATCAATGACGCCATGAATGGCGTAGATAAGTTGGTATCGATCGAACTCTGAACTCTCTGACTATTAATTTCCGGAAAACCATACAGGTAAGCTATTGAATATTTTGGAACTAATTTGACTTGGTGCTGTTGCTGCCTACGGCATGTTTATTAAATAATAGAGACATACAATTCATACAACGTGTCGAACTATTAAGAGTTAAAGACGGGCCAAGTAGAATCATTTATGACGTAATGATTATGGCGTCAGCATACGCGTCACTTTGTTGGTTATGACGTCATATGCCGTCATATGATCGATGGATACACTTGGAAAGGTCCATTGATGACGCATTAAGCGTTGTTGTACGAATTGTAGGCTATGTCTTTTATATTTAATAAACATGCTGTTGAATATTTTGAAACTAATTTGACTGGGCGCTGTTGCTGCCATAGGCATCAATATCGCCACGTTATGTAAATCTAATTATATACTTCTACATATAATTACTTACTTCTTTGATGTAGTCTTTGGGCACTCCGGGATACACATTCGGTCCATCTGGTCTGTTTATAATCTTGCCTTGATCTGGATTGCTAGAATAAAATGTATAGAATCAAAATCACTTTACTTCACAGCATATATACCTCATTACAACTAGAACATTGTAACATAATTATACAGGTAAGCTGTGGATCACATCGATATTAATTTGGCCAATGTTGCCACGAGCAACATCAGCTTTCACGCAACAGAGTATTTAAGCGGCATAAATGCCTGCTCTTGATCACATAAACAAGCTTATATTCATTGCATGCGATTCATTGAAGCATCACATACCGCTCTGTAGCCACCTAGTGTACTGTTTCACCGCGTAGCAGATGTACATTCCTTTCTGGAAATTGTGATTCAAACTGCGCAGGGATCGATTGTTCCCAACTCAGGCAAAGCGTGGAGCTTAGCTAGAGGTGGGTAGAACATAGCTAAGACTGGATTCATCCATTTCTTTAAAGACGTCGAATACAGCATTTTTTAATATTGCATAGATCCCAGGAAAGCAAATATCTCTATATTTCTTGGCGTTTATAAACACGCGATGCCTACCTTGGGTTATAAGCCAGATCATCATACATCATAACCACTATACGCTCATCAGGAATACCATGAGCCTTCAGGAGCTGATACGCGTGGCAAATACTGGCCTGCAGAGAATAAGAAACTAACACACATACTTACTATTGAAGATTGTAATACATGGCAAGCAATCAGCATTTATTATAAAGGTGTTAAGCCTGCGATACACATGGGAATATGTTTCGCACCTTGTTGCGCAACATGTTACCAGAAAGATGTTGCGCAGCATGTTTCTAGAAACGTGACCCCCACACTCTCATGAAACGCGTGCCAGCAACAATGTCGGTATCTATATTTCCATTGTAACTTCTCAATATGGCTTCGCCGCAGCAAGAAGAGGAAACTGCAGAGGCACTAATACCCTCTCATGTGCAGTAGCTTTAATTGCGGGTATCATCCTACATAGACGTCGCAATAGGAGTGTCTGGACAAGAGAGATATTGCTGAATAGGAAGAAACAGTAGTTCATTTGTTGCTTGCATTGCCCACTCGAACTCCATCTTTTAAATCCCCTAAATAAAATATGAATTCATATATTGCTTTCATCATTCCTGGTATGGCCTAACAGACCATTTGACTCACAAAATCGCTGCAATCCTATGGCGCCACACTCAAGTATGACAACTGACACAACACAACATGGTGCGTGGAAATAGAACAGGCCATGTTTCTTGTTGAGCAACACATGCAATATGAAACATTTTCCCATCCACTTACGCAGCATATTGCGTACCATATTCCCGTGTGTATGGTAACGTATTCCCCAGTGTATGGTAACATATCTCCTGTGTATGGTCACATATTCCCCTGTGTATGGTAACATATTCCTCTGTGTATGGTAACATATTCCCCTGTGTGTGGTAAAATATCCCCTGTGTATGGTAACATATTCCCCAGTGTATGGTAACATATCCCCTGTGTATGGTAACATATTCCCGTGTGTATGGTAACATATTCCCCTGTGTATGGTAACATATTCCCCTCTGTATGGTAACATATTCCTCTGTGCATGGCCGGCTTTAGGCTTTAAAACGACTTGATAATAAAGCCATAATTTCAGCTATTGTGAGCATAGGGGTATCATAATCGCCACTTGTAGACCCATCGACGACGACGACGACGACGACGACGGCGACCTACCCGTGTAGGCAAGTTGACAGAAAGAATTAGTGGTGTCAATGAATGTAATAATGGCAATGACGACGGAAGTGACGAGATCACAAACTGTGATAATGACATTTCCTAGTCATATGTCATATGAATTATGTACATAGGCCTATCAGAAATATCCAAGGACCTAGTGCATCATAAAGGCGTATCTTAGTCGGTCGAACACCTGTTCTATGCGACCACCTCATCGGACGTTTGACCACGAATACATATCTAATAGTGAGCCACTTGAATTAACCATATGCATGCCGATGTCGCATCATCTAGATTTTAGAGACAATCATACGCATTAGAATATGTTGAATATTTGGAAACTAATTTGATGAGATCTGTTGAGCAACGGCTCAAATTAGTTTCAAATTATTATTTGAAATTGACAGGTGTATGATGTTGTCTTAGGCAACAGCAGCTTACAATCAAATTACTTACAAAATATTCACTAGCATGATTTCTTACACTAAGAACTATTTTTGGTTCTTGGTGTTTCATATTCTAGATCCATGGTTAATGGTGTTTCATATTCTAGAACCATGGGTAATGGTGTTTCATATTCTAGATCCATGGTTAATGGTGTTTCATATTCTAGATTCATGGTTAATGGTGTTTCATATTCTAGATCCATGGTTAATGGTGTTTCAAATTCTAGATCCATGGTTAAAATAGAATGTGTCTATTAGGTGGCCGTACATGACAGGTTTTACAACCGACCATCTAACGCCTTTATGGTTCACTCGGCCTCAAGAGGGCTGTGTATTACATGGATAAATATTTGTGGAGGAAAATCGAAAGTTAATGTTCCATAATTACAAGATGTTATAAATACATCTAATATAATGGAGAAATCTATTTTTGGCTCTGCCCCGCCCATCTTTAGCTAATCTCCACCCACACTTCGCCAGTGTTGGAATCGAGCGATGGCTGACTATCAATTTCCAGAAAACTGTACAAGTAAGCTGTTGAATATTTTGAAACTAATTTGACTGTGTGCTGTTGCTACCTATGGCAGCGCCCAGTCAAATTAGTTTCAAATATTCATCAACATCTTTATTAAATAGTAAAGTCATATAATTCGTATAACAACGCTTAGTCCGTCATCAATTAAGCGTTATTGGCGAACTTACCTACGTCATTCATTACGCCATTGACTATGACGTCATTCTACACGTCACGTATATGATTATGACGTCATATGATTGATGGATAAACGGGAAATGTCAATTACTTACATCATGTGACTTATCGTGTAACCATTCTATCGAGGCTCAGAATGTGACAGCGGTGTATTACAGCTGCGGCTAGGAGGTTATGCTTCATATATATTCACCAGACTATTCGCCATAAGTTTCATTCCCTAATAACGCGGGTTACTGGGCCAATACCTGTCCGAATTGGCCTATTATTAACCCCGTACTGGCCATGTAGCCTGCATTATCAAGGTTATTCTTCGGCATGACCCTTTACCTGAATGGAATAATTTTCGTATCCACGCGCTCCAGCAACAAGTAGGCCCCAATGTTTTCCTTTGGCAGCCACTGCCTGCACGACCAGGTATAGAACGCCCAGCAATGCCGGTATTTGCATGTTCATGACGCCGTCTTTGTACTTCCTACAATATCCACTGAAAACTTGACTTGTCCTTTTGATGGGAAGGTATAGATTGAAGATGATGCGTGTGACAATACCTGGCTTTATTATATCTTCCAGTCACGTGATATTGTGTTCGGCCGGCCCTTAAATCGGTTAGTCACATGTGGTTCGTTTGTCGAATCGATTTTAAATCTAGTTCATAGTTTAAATTGATAATGTTGCACATACAAATGATAGATTGATGAATGTGTGGACAATTCTTCTTCAAATCATGTTTGCGTCCTGTTAAAAGGCCTCTGCTTCTAGGGTCTTTATTTGCGCGTCTTATGTTACGATGCCGTGTATAGTTCCATTGCTCTGTCACTTCCCTGATCGGGATGCTCGACCATTTCTTCATATAGAAATGTATTGTATCTGATCGAAAGAGTTATGACGCAGACTGACAGAATATTGACGCAGACTGACAGAATATCGACGCACTGACAGAATATCGAACTTAGGGCAATGCAACATGTGCATTTGCACAGGGCCCCACACTTCCAGGGCACCACATCAGTTTCTGTCCCCTGATCAAATTCAAGTTACACGCATAGATGCCACACCTATTGTATAACGCATGAATCAGGCAACGTGTTTCCAAAAGAACATTATTTTTAATGCGATGCAAAAAATGCTCTGTTGAATGTTTTGTATATTTTTAACATAATTGTATTGGAAGAGATTGCTGCCTGAATATCTTTCAATCTAATTATGTGCAAAATATTCAACAGCATCCTTTTTATTCAAATTTGTGCTTGAAACATGTTAAATTATTTCTGAGCTGTAATGTATATGACTGTTGTGCCCAAACCCCACAGTCCTTTGAACCCAGGGGCCTCCGCAGCATTAGTAGCGCATTACTGCCGAGGCTTTCTCGGCATCCAAACGGCAGTTCCGAGGGTCCCCATGTAAGAATTTCAGAAATTTTGCATAGGGCCCATGGGTCCTAAGTTCGGCCCTGCACGCGCCATCAATTTGGCCATCAGATTGACCGCTACCCATTCCGGTCAGTAACGCCAACTGTAAGAGCCACGCCACTAGGTGTTCACAGGTGGTACGAATTTTTATTCAATGGACCATTCCAAGTTTATCGACCGCTCACCTGACGTCATAACTAACTAAGTGACGTGTATGCTGAAGTAATAATCGTGACGTCATGAGTGATTCCAAATACTCCGTCTTTAACGCTTAATAGTCCGACACGCTGTACAAATTGTATGTGTTTGCTATTTAATAAACATGCTGTTGAATATTTTGAAACTAATTTAGTTAAATTGGTTTCAGAATATTCAACAGCTTACCTGTATAGGTTTCTGGAAATTGATAGTCAGGGAGATCAGAGATCGATCGATCCAAGCACGGACGTGTTGTGGGTGGAGCTTAGATTGAGACGGGCGGGGCATAGCTAAAAGTGAAAGGGTTCATTATGTGTTTGTGTAGCGAGAATACTATAGCAAAGATTAAAACTTGTATATGCCGATATTTGATCAGTTCTTGCAGTGCCATCATCGGGCATACATTTAAACACATAAGTATTATGATAAATATTTTTGACAATACTTGTATATGCCTATTGTATGGAGTATATATCTCAAGTGAGATGTTTAAAAATCGTTATTGTGTAGCAAAACACATCTGCAAGCGTGGGTTGGGGTGGGTGGGGTTGAGGGTGGGTGGGTGGAGGGTGTCAGTAGGGGCGGGGCGGTGAAGTGAGTTGGGGGTGGGATGGTGGTGGGATCCATTGGGCTTATAATTTAGCAAGACCTATACTCTATTGTTATTTATTACTCTGAGCTATGTCAAACCAAGCGTTTCGTTTTGTTAAAATCGAACTTCAACGGCCAACACAAACTATTCTTCGGCCTATGTTCTGCGTTAGATCAGCGATAGTGCTGCACCGACACAACCCCATGTTATCATCAACTCTCCCTCTCCCTGTATTCATTAGTCACCGGCAGCTAGGTATCACGTGCATGCCGACTATATCTTTAATCACATGCCCCTACAGATTTCGCGTGATAATATGCGTTCTTACTTCCAGGTGCAAACTTCAAAGTTCTGTTTTGTGTTAGTTAATGTACGTTGAACGTATACAAGTTAATTTACGCAGTTCGCTGACTGCTTTATAGTTTAGTTTTTCTTGAAATTTTGTCATATAATTATTAAAATGTGTATATATGATTGCGAATCTACAAAGTCCATTGTTTTTTGGCGAGTGGGGATCCCCAATGTGTGTGGGTGTGTGTCTTAATAGATGGGCCACTCAAGTATCAGACGTCATAATCAAGATGAGATAGGTCCGTCACAAAAGTGGCAAGGGTTCCTGAAGAATTCAGGACTGAATTGTATGTATTTGATGCATCTACAATTTAATACACATTCTGAATATTTTGAAGCTAATTTGACTGGGGCTGTTAGGCAGCAACAGTTCCTGTCGATTTATGTTCGAAATATTCTGCAACTTGCCTGTAGACCTTGCTTGTATAGCCTAGACCTTGCCTTATAGCGTAGACGTTGCCTGTATAGCCTAGACCTTGTCTGTAAAGCCTAGACCTTGCCTGTATTGCCTAGATCTTGCCTATATATATATATATATATATATATATATATATATATATATATATATATATATATATATATATATATATATATATATATATATATATATATATATATATATATATATATATATATATATATATATATATATATATATATATATATATATACACCGTAAAATCTGGATTCTGGGAATTCATGTCGCAAAGTGTTAAATCGATTGAAACACGAGCAAACTGTGGGCGAAGCTGAGCTAGATATGTTGGTGCTTAGCTAGATATGTCGGTGCTTAGCTAGATATGTCGGTGCTTAGCTAGATATGTCGGTGCTTAGCTAGATATGTCGGTGCTTAGCTAGATATGTCGGTGTTTAGCTAGATATGTCGGTGCTTAGCTAGAAATAGGCAGTGTTTAGCAAGAAATGGCCGGGTTTAGCTAGAAATGAGTGGGTTTAGCTAGAAAGTGGCGAGTTTAACTAGAAATGGGCGGTGTTTAGTTAGACATTGGACGTGGTCTGGCTAGAAATGGGCGTGGTTTAGCTAGAAATTGTCGTTGTTTAGCTAGAAATGGTCGTTGTTTAGCTAGAAATGGTCGTTGTTTAGCTAGAAATGGGCGGGCTTTGGCTAGAAATGGGTGTAGGTTATCTAGAAATGGGTGGGGTTTAGTTAGAAATGGGCGGGTGTTAGCTAGAAATGGGCTGGGTTTAGCTAGAAATGGCGTGGTTTAGCTTGAAATGGGCGAGGTTTGGCTAGAAATGGGCGGGGTGTTAGTTAGAAATGGGCGGGGTTTAGCTAGAAATTTGCAGGGTTTAGCTAGAAACTGGCGAGGTTTAGCTAGAAATGGGCGGGGTTTGGCTAGAAATGGATCCTCTATTGATGTCGTTTGTCTATGGAATGCGTGCTGTCGTTATCTGATTGCCATGGAGATAGACATGTTGGTGTCGCTTTCTGTTCTTTCTTTATTGAAATGATTTAATCGATGGACGTGTCCGGATTCTGGACAGGTGGGTTGTCACGTGTCCGAACTATAGGCATGTGGGTTGTCACGTGTCCAGACTCTGGACATGTGGGTTGTCACGTATCCGTCGTCTGGACACGTGAGCGTAGTCTGCCTGTTACAGAGACATGTCAAACCAAGTCACTCTGATGTCATCACAAAGAGGTACGTGTATTTAGATTTTGAATTCCATCCAGTGGTGCTAGGATCCAGGGACTTTATTTTGATCCGGAGTTGATTATGGTTTGGTGATTGTTATAGTCCGGAGGATTGAGGTTGGTTCAATATATCAGTGTAGCAGTTTGATCTGGAGTCAAATAGTCACTTAATGAAGATAACCCGTATTTAACATCGGTGTTGAGTACAAGATCTGTGATTAAGGTCCCCAATAAACCAGTCATTTGTCTTTTCATTATCTGAGGTAACTTTGTCCTTATTGGCGATGATGATATGCTGTATTCCGCTGTTGTATTGAAAACATCATGTAGCTACAATCAATCCACCTTTAGCCACTGTATCTTGTCCTTAGTCAGAGTCCTTAATAGCCTCATCAGCTTGCTTTTGCTGGTCAGATAAACTAGTGCTGCTTCGGTATCTTTCACATTTTGCTGGTTTGTGTACTGACGTCTTCTATGCGACAGACATAACGATATCAAAAGCAAATGGTGTAGAATGCTACCGTAGGGCTCCCAAATCATCTGCTAATTTTTGGGAGCAAAGAACAATGGTTACGGTCACTCCTTATGTGTCAGAATGCTTGTTTTATTAGAAATTGACTCGACTTGGCCAATGGATATATCAGATGATAACTCATGTCACCCGCAATGTCAAAGTCATTCCTTTAAGTGGCTAAGTCATCCAGCTTCAAATTAAATTGTATTTAATTATATAGTCCAAACTCCATAGTAGAAGAAAGCGTATGGCACATATTGGTGTCCAGGGACATACGGAAATTTTGTTCTCTTCTAAGTATTTTATTGACTTCATTTGGAATCAGTTTTAAAGCGAGTTTATCCAATGGTTTTCGAGAAATCTGCTTTTCCGTGCCCGAGATATCCACATATAGAGACTGTGCAGTAACAATTTTTTTACTGTGTTTTCTCGTAGAGATTTAACGATTTCATGACGAAGATTATTTTTTTAAATCTACAACTAAAATGCCTGTGTCGGTAACCGAGCCAGTCATTCCAGTGGTAAATTTTCTAAAATAGTATTCTCATCGCCTGCAAATAGACATTTAATAAGAAAGTATTTTGATATTCTTGAACAAATTTAGACATTGCCTTGTTAAATATTCCTAATTAGTCATCGGGAATTATACAACCTGCTTATTAATTAGTATCTCAATAATTCTTATCAAATCATGTTTAAGGCCGTCTTCCCACTAGAGACGAAATACGGAGTAACGACATACTTATGACATACTGAAGTATGGCGTTATTCCCGCTTAACTCTCTAGTGAGAACACGGCCTTAACCCTTTAACACTCGTATCAGCCAAAAACGGTTTCTGCAGTGGTCTTGAGAAATGTCCATTTGCAGACCAAAAGAAGACTATTTTTGATAATTTACCACTGGAATGATTGGCTCGGTTATCGAGCCAGTCATTCCAGTGGTAAATTTTCAAAAATAGCCTTCTCTTGGTCTGCAAATGGACATTTTCTATGAGAAAATTGAAATTTTCTTGAATATATACGAGGGTTATAGGGTTAATATATGCATTATCTAACTCCCGACCTCCACTAGTGCGAGTTTACTTATAATCTGCATTCTGTCCATACAAACACATCACTCCGGGTGTCGAACGCTTCTCTTATCGCTCAGAACGACTTCTGATAGGTGATGAAAACTTTTAAAATGAATAACTTGGTAGTAGAAACAAATTTACAGACTTTAAAATTTAAATCGTCAAATTGGTCGTAAATCGTACTCATAGCAAGAAGAACGTCCTTATCAGCAGCAGAAAAGCGGGTCACATGACTCGTCCGTATCAGCAGCAGGAAAACGCGGCACATGACTCGTCCTTATCAGCAGCAGGAAAACGCGGCACATGACTCGTCCTTATCAGCAGCAGAAAAGCGGGTCACATGACTCGTCCTTATCAGCAGCAGGAAAACGGGTCACAAGACTCGTCCTTATCAGCAGCAGAAAAGCGGGTCACATGACTCGTCCTTATTTGCAGCAGGAAAACGGGTCACATGACTCGTCCTTATCAGCAACAGGAAAACGGGTCACATGACTCGTCCTTATCAGCAGCAGGAAAACGGGCCACATGACTCGTCCTTATCAGCAACAGGAAAGCGGGTCACATGACTCGTCCTTATTTGCAGCAGGAAAACGGGTCACATGACTCGTCCTTATCAGCAGCAGGAAAACGGGTCACAAGACTCGTCCTTATCAGCAGCAGAAAAGCGGGTCACATGACTCGTCCTTATTTGCAGCAGGAAAACGGGTCACATGACTCGTCCTTATCAGCAACAGGAAAACGGGTCACATGACTCGTCCTTATCAGCAGCAGGAAAACGGGCCACATGACTCGTCCTTATCAGCAACAGGAAAGCGGGTCACATGACTCGTCCTTATTTGCAGCAGGAAAACGGGTCACATGACTCGTCCTTATCAGCAGCTCGAAAACGGGTCACATGACTCGTCCTTATCAGCAGCAGGAAAACGGGTCACGTGAGTCGTCCGTATCAGCAGCTGGAAAATGGGGCACATGACTCGTCCTTATCAGCAGCAGGAAAACGGGGCACATGACTCGTCCATATTTGCAGCAGGAAAACGGGTCACATGACTCGTCCTTATCAGCAGTAGGAAAATGGGTCACATGACTCTTCCTCATCAGCAGCTGGAAAACGGAGCACATGACTCGTCCTTATCAGCAGCAGGAAAACGGGTCACATGACTCGTCCTTGTTTGCAGTAGGAAAATGGGTCACATGACTTGTCCTTATCAGCAGCAGGAAAACGGGTCACATGACTCGTCCTTATCAGCAGCAGGAGGATCGATGTTTAACATGATAAATGCGTGGATGCAAAGACAGAGGGGTGGGGTTTGGGGAGGTGTGTGTGTGTGTGTGCGCGTCCATGCGTGCGTGCGTGCGTGCGTGCGTGCGTCCGTGCGTGCGTGCGTGCGTGCGTGCGTGTGTGTGTGTGTGTGTGTGTGTGTGTGTGTGTGTGTGTGTGTGTGTGTGTGTGTGTGTGTGTGTGTGTGTGTGTGTGTGTGTGTGTGTGTGTGTGTGTGTGAGTGGTGATTATATTAAGTTACGTCAACTGATTAAATAATAATGCATTATATATTTCTATTATTAACAATTCTTGAAATTGACTTTGCAGACGACACATACACCAATCGGAACAACCGTAAATTCCATCATAGTGTGCCTCATATTTCACCAGGAAATATGACTTATATGGTGATAAAGTGTTAACTATGAAGTGGGTATTTGGAATAGAGCCCTTTGACCGATTCGTATCTCGCGAGATCTCCTTCGATACGAGATCGAAAAAAGTATGTATTCTCGAAGAAGCCACGTCTCTATTTTCAGATTACCCTTTGACCACAACCAGATATCCCAGCACAAGCTTAGAATACTGCCTCGAACAAAATGGAGGAATCCAGTTTTAGCTATGCCCCGTCCATCTCTAGCTAAGCTCTACCCACGGCTTCACCGTGTTGGGGTCGATCGAACCCTGAACTCCCTGACTATCGATTTTCAGAAGACTGTACAGATAATCTGTTGAATATTTTGAAACTAATTTGACCGGGTGTTGTTTATGCCAATGGGAGCAACAGCGCCCAGTCAAATTAGTTTTAAACTATTCAACGTCATATTTATTAAATAGTAAAGACACAATTCGTACAACCACGCTTAGCCCGTCATCAATTAAGCGTTCGTAACGAATTTATCTACGTCATTTATGACGTAATTGATAATGCCGTCACCATACACGTCACATAGTTGATTATTACGTCATATTATTGGTGGATAAAGTGGAAGCCTACATCGGAAGCGTGCACGCGGTGCGGGCTGAGATATTGCCCCCTTATGATGGCAGATATTCAAGAGAGTGAAGAGTACAAAGTAAAGAATGAGCTGGAGGACAGCTCACCTGCCAATGATAGCAGCAATGAAGGTGTTAAATCAGCATTCCCAGTCACAGAATCAAATGCAGGATTCCATAAATCATATTATCATATAAACAAGCCTTCTAGCCCGTTCCATATTTTTCGATATGAGCGCAACGGAGTATTTTCATTGGCTGTTGGGTGCGCAACCCATTTAAATCGAGCGTGACGCGTAGGGATTACTACGCGGTACTGTTTTACTACGATTTGTTTACTATGATTTGTCATTCATGAAATGTCATCGCAAAATGTCATCGTTTGACGGTTTATCAGTCAGCAGCGAAGTAATGATTGATGGCCGTGGCTCTGCGATAATCTTAGAAGAAAAGTGTAATTTACGGATGACATCGCCAGATTTTGTGTTTGTCACTATATTTTGCTGCGCATTCAGTATCTGTTATCAAGTAGTGGTGCGTCACAGCGGCGGTATCGATTTCACGAAAATCAACAATGGGAAATCAGATAAAAGTCACATCAGCAACTATTGTCAAATATTTCAAAATTACAGTTTATATGATAAATGAAATCTCAAACTCGGTCACTTCATATCACTATTATGAACCTCGTTGAAAATGATAAATTTTGCACTCGCTAAAGTTCGTGCAAATTGATAATTTTCAACTCGGTCCATAACAGTAATATGAAAAGTGACCTCGTTACAGATTCTCTATTAACGTCATAATTAACTACGTGACGAGTAGAACAACATCATAATCAATTCCTCACGAACGCTTAATGATGATGATGATTGATGACGGACTAGGATGTCTTGTACGAATTATATGTATTTGCTATTTAATAAACATATGCATTTTAATATTTTGAAGCTAATCTAGTCACGTGATAAAGGACCATTGGCCCTCGAGATCTGCCAGATCTATTGTTAACTTTTTAAGCTATCAACACCAAAAATATTCATTATTTATTAGGATTCTGCCAGTCACGACAATGTTCAGTTGCTATATTTTAAGCAGAAACAAAAAATTGGCCACCTTTTGACCGCTAGTGACCTAATTATGATTAGCTTATACCATATAGGAATTGATGCACGACGCGAGGCGCAGCTTCTTAAGTGGTCCATTTAATTACCATTACACCTTAATATGACCGCCTTCACCACAGGGCGCGTGCCTAGCTTTAACCCACAAAAACAGACTATTTCCTAGTTTATCCCAGGTTAATCATGAAGAGTACATCAACATATCATTTAGTTTCTTCGACAGTACAACTGAGAGATAGCGTAGGGCTACCGGCTAATGCGCTTCAAAAAACAGCATAAAACGTACTGTTTATTTTAGAATTAATTTGATTGGAAGCCATTGCTGCCAAGGCTTCCAATCAAAGTACATCCAACATATTCGACAGAGCATTTCTTACCTCGTGGTCAAAATTGTACTAACTAACATGTTCTTTCTGGCTTTTAGATATGGAATGGATCTCTAAAGCTTGGTTATGTTGTTGTTGTCGCCGTCGTCGTTGTCGTCCTCCTCCTCCTCCTCCTCCTCCTCCTCCTCCTCCTCCTCCTCCTCTTCTTCTTCTTCTTCTTCTTCTTTGTTTCTCTTTACTGCTCCTCATTCAGGTTTCATCCAATCTCGCTGAGTCTTCAGACACCTATTTTAGGGATAAATACCAACATCAGTGCAGGACCCTATTTTCGATTCACTGTCATGCTGGGATTTAGTAGGGCACCCACCCTGAAATTTTAAAATCACTACACCTCTGTTAACGATAAGCGTAACATGATAACTTGAGTGGGTCATTCTAGGCGTAAATATAGTCATCATGAAGGAGCCCAAAAACAGCATTCGTCACCCTAGTGGGCTTTATAAGTGCACTCACCCACCCCGGCCTTAAAATGTAAAATTGCCACTCCTCCGTTATATTGATGAACGAATTTCGACAAAACTTGACGGGATATTCTATGGGTAACTCTTAACGTATGGAGTCCAATCTTTACTCCATGCTGCCCTGATGGCTTTTATTAGGGTACCCCACGCTTAAATTCTAAACTTACTTTCCCACTGTTATTGATGAACAGGTCTCGATAAAATATGAGCAGGATATTCTATGAGTAAGGGAGACCGGGGCACGATGTGACGTCGCCCATTACTGACCCTATAATTAACCAATCGCAATGACTGTTACAGCAGGGTAGTGATCTTCCATAGCGTTTGGCATGCTGGTTAAATTTCGTTTGAAAAAGCCATTTGAACTTTTAACAGAAAAATATTTTTTGATGCTGTAAGTAACTTTTTATATTTCTAATTATTTAATTTCTTTTGCCCCCGTGAGTGTCTCTGCAATATTAATCCGATATGCTGCCGAGAACTATAGACTTTGTGGCATGCTAGTAACAGCCTGACGGCGATAATCATTGTGTCATTACTGTCATTCTTTAACATGTATGGGAGGGACACAATGTGACTGGGTAATATGCGCATGTCACATTGTGCCCCAGGTAGAAACAATTATTATATTGCCATATATAATGAAGCACAAATGGCTAATAACATATTTAATGAACGAAATGTCTTATCAATAATCCAGGAAACATGATAACGATTGTTGATATTGTAGATGTTTTAGACAGGATCATCAAACATTCAGCTTGGGTTCCGCATTTCCGGTCTTGTTCCCTTCGACAAAGATGTTTTAGATAGGACGAGTTTTCCCCCATTGAGCCTATAATCACTACAAATGTACAACGTATGCAAATCTTCCAACTACAACTACCAGAACAGTGCCGGCACCTCAACCCCAACCCTTACATGTAGAAATACAGTTGCTGCAACTCTATCAACAGGAAGTGCCAACTTAGTTGCTGCAACTCTATCAACAGCAAGGGCCAACTTAGTTGCTGCAACTCTGCCAGCCACAAGTGCCACTGCATTGAACACTGCGAACTGCAACTACCAGCACGGCTACGGCAATTACAAGTGCTATGACAGCGTGCATTATATCTATAAATTGAATTACACTTGCTACAAGTCTGCTAACTACATGTCCCAGTATTGAAACGGCAATTTCTTGAGAATGGACCTTTCCGGTTTTAGCTATGCCCCGCCCATCTCTAGTTAAGCTCCACCTACACCTCGCTCGTGTTGGGATAGATCCATCTCTGAACACCCTGAATATCAATTTCCACAAAACTACACAGGTAAGGTGTTAAATATTTTGAAACTAATTTGACTGGGTGCTGTTGCTGCCTAAAGGTTGATTAAATAGCAAAGAATTACAAAGACATACAATTCATACAACTTGTCGGACCAATTGAGATTTGATGAAGGTCTATATGGAACGCTTTGTGATGTAATGATTGTGACGTCATCATAGACTCGCTGACCTGATTATGACGTCATACGAGGTCAGATGATGGATGGATACTCTGGAATGGTGAATTGTATTCTCTACTTCAAGAATCAAGTTCTCCTGCAAGTTCTCCAATATTTACTATATGTGCTGACATGCCATCATCTACGCTAGCTCCGTGTGCTGGCATGTCATCATCTACGCTAGCTCCATGTGCTGACATGCCATCATCTACGCTAGCTCCATGTGATGACATGTCATCATCTACGCTAGCCCCATGTGCTGACATGCCATCCATCATCTACGCTAGCTCCATGTGCTGACATGCCATCCATCATCTACGCTAGCTCCATGTGCTGACATGTCATCATCTACGATAGCCCCATGTGCTGACATGCCATCCATCATCACCGCTAGCTCCATGTGCTGACATGCCATCCATCATCTACGCTAGCTCCATGTGCTGACATGCCATCCATCATCTACGCTAGCTCCATGTGCTGACATGTCATCATCTACGCAAGCCCATGTGTTGACATGTCATCCATCATCTACGCTAGCTCCATGTGCTGACATGCCATCCATCATCTACGCTAGCTACATGTGCTGACATGCCATCATCTACGCTAGCTCCATGTGCTGACATGCCATCCATCATCTACGCTAGTTCCATGTGCTGACATGTCATCATCTACGCTAGTTCCATGTGCTGATATGTCATCCATCATCTACGCTAGCTCCATGTGCTGACATGTCATCCATCATCTACGCTAGCTCCATGTGCTGACATGCCATCATCTACGCTAGTTCCATGTGCTAACATGTCATCCATCAGCTACGCTAGTTCCATGTGCTGACATGTCATCCATCATCTACGCTAGCTCCATGTGCTGACATGCCATCATCTACGCTAGCTCCATGTGCTGGCATGTCATCATCTACGCTAGCTCCATGTGCTGACATGCCATCATCTACGCTAGCTCCATGTGATGACATGTCATCATCTACGCTAGCCCCATGTGCTGACATGCCATCCATCATCTACGCTAGCTCCATGTGCTGACATGCCATCCATCATCTACGCTAGCTCCATGTGCTGACATGTCATCATCTACGATAGCCCCATGTGCTGACATGCCATCCATCATCACCGCTAGCTCCATGTGCTGACATGCCATCCATCATCTACGCTAGCTCCATGTGCTGACATGCCATCCATCATCTACGCTAGCTCCATGTGCTGACATGTCATCATCTACGCAAGCCCATGTGTTGACATGTCATCCATCATCTACGCTAGCTCCATGTGCTGACATGCCATCCATCATCTACGCTAGCTACATGTGCTGACATGCCATCATCTACGCTAGATCCATGTGCTGACATGCCATCCATCATCTACGCTAGTTCCATGTGCTGACATGTCATCATCTACGCTAGTTCCATGTGCTGATATGTCATCCATCATCTACGCTAGCTCCATGTGCTGACATGTCATCCATCATCTACGCTAGCTCCATGTGCTGACATGCCATCATCTACGCTAGTTCCATGTGCTAACATGTCATCCATCAGCTACGCTAGTTCCATGTGCTGACATGTCATCCATCATCTACGCTAGCTCCATGTGCTGACATGCCATCATCTACGCTAGTTCCATGTGCTGACATGTCATTCATCATCTACGCTAGCTCCATGTGCTGACATGCCATCATCTACGCTAGTTCCATGTGCTGACATGTCATCCATCATCTACGCTAGTTCCATGTGCTGACATGCCATCATCTACGCTAGTTCCATGTGCTGACATGCCATCATCTACGCTAGCTCCATGTGATGACATGTCATCATCTACGCTAGCCCCATGTGCTGACATGCCATCCATCATCTACGCTAGCTCCATGTGCTGACATGCCATCCATCATCTACGCTAGCTCCATGTGCTGACATGTCATCATCTACGCTAGCCCCATGTGCTGACATGCCATCCATCATCTACGCTAGCTCCATGTGCTGACATGCCATCCGTCATCTACGCTAGCTCAATGTGCTGACATGCCATCCATCATCTACGCTAGCTCCATGTGCTGACATGTCATCATCTACGCAAGCCCCATGTGCTGACATGTCATCCATCATCTGCGCTAGCTCCATGTGCTGACATGCCATCATCTACGCTAGCTCCATGTGCTGACATGCCATCCATCATCTACGCTAGTTCCATGTGCTGACATGTCATCATCTACGCTAGTTCCATGTGCTGATATGTCATCCATCATCTACGCTAGCTCCATGTGCTGACATGTCATCCATCATCTACGCTAGCTCCATGTGCTGACATGCCATCATCTACGCTAGTTCCATGTGCTAACATGTCATCCATCAGCTACGCTAGTTCCATGTGCTGACATGTCATCCATCATCTACGCTAGATCCATGTGCTGACATGCCATCATCTACGCTAGTTCCATGTGCTGACATGTCATTCATCATCTACGCTAGCTCCATGTGCTGACACGCCATCATCTACGCTAGTTCCATGTGCTGACATGTCATCCATCATCTACGCTAGTTCCATGTGCTGACATGCCATCATCTACGCTAGTTCCATGTGCTGACATGTCATCCATCATCTACGCTAGCTCCATGTGCTGACATGCCATCATCTACGCTAGTTCCATGTGCTGACATGCCATCATCTACGCTAGATCCATGTGCTGACATGCCATCATCTACGCTAGTTCCATGTGCTGACATGTCATTCATCATCTACGCTAGCTCCATGTGCTGACACGCCATCATCTACGCTAGTTCCATGTGCTGACATGTCATCCATCATCTACGCTAGTTCCATGTGCTGACATGCCATCATCTACGCTAGTTCCATGTGCTGACATGCCATCATCTACCCTAGTTCCGTGTGCTGACATGTCACCATCTACGCTAGCTCCATTTGCTGTCAATACACCAGATTTCATACTATCTTCTAGTGTTACATCTGCTCACATATCCATGTTTACATCTAAACAAATCTCAACCACACTGGCCATCAATGTGCAATTAAACATATATAATCATCAACCCGTTACATGGCACACCCACCCAGTCCATCAAAATTTACTCGGCTATACCCTAATGCAGCAGTAAGAAAGCAGCTACAGGTAGGAAAGGTAGTAACTGCTGGTATTTTAGCTGATACATCTGGAAAACAAAAACTAGATAGCGTAAGTGCAACGATTTGAGGGGTTGGGGTGGTGGAGGAGTGGGGTGGCAACAAATGAGAATGATTATATTTGTCTGGTGTGCTGCGAGACAGTCCAGTGGATGAATAACAGTGAGTTCCATGGTTAGATTGCAAAGTTACAGTCCAGTGGATGAATAACAGTGAGTTCCATGGTTAGATTGCAAAGTTACAGTCCAGTGGATGAATAACAGTGAGTTCCATGGTTAGATTGCAAAGTTACAGTCCAGTGGATGAATAACAGTGAGTTCCATGGTTAGATTGCAAAGTTACAGTCCAGTGGATGAATAACAGTGAGTTCCATGGTTAGATTGCAAAGTTACAGTCCAGTGGATGAATAACAGTGAGTTCCATGGTTAGATTGCAAAGTTACAGTCCAGTGGATGAATAACAGTGAGTTCCATGGTTAGATTGCAAAGTTACAGTCCAGTGGATGAATAACAGTGAGTTCCATGGTTAGATTGCAAAGTTACAGTCCAGTGGATGAATAACAGTGAGTTCCATGGTTAGATTGCAAAGTTTGGGCACATGATATCTAGAGTAATACTAGATTATGCTGAATGTGATCAATATGCTTCCGAATAAGTTTGTCTATGTTAATTCTTAAAATGTTTTAATTTTTTTAATTCATAGTTGGTGTTTGGCTTTAGATTTTGTGACTTTTATAACAATGATTGAAAGACTGTTGGCACGGTATGATTAATCAATATCATAATGGCATGGAGCGGATGATGTCAGAGGATAGGTGGATAGTGCCAGCCAGCCAGGTCTCCCATACTTCATGCGATTAGCTCATCTACTTACTGAACAGATCGGCATCATCTCTTACCTTAAATAGGCTACAATTTTTCAGTTCATTTCAAAATGTCTGTATTTTGGCAATCATTTATAGTATGTTATTTTGTGCCCAGCTTTCGTAACCTAGTATCCCAGGCAGCTAGGAACATTATGTGACACATAAAAATCAAGTACAAATCCCGCTATAAGATTTTAGTGTAATTGAAAAATACAATATTTTCTGTGTAATCATATGAAGTACATATATGTACGACGTTGAGGCACAAAATGAACTGATAATCTGTATTAGAAACAAAGTTATTTGAGACACATTTTTTGTGTTACATAGTGCCCCGGTCTCCCCTAACTCTTGACATCATGCCTGGGTCACATTTTTAACGTACCGCCCTGCTCAGATTTAGTAGGGTCCCACAACCTTAAATTTTAAAACCAGTACTCCTCCGATACTAATGAATGTAACTTGATAAAACTTTAGAGGAATCGTGTATGGGAAACTCCTGCCACCATTACAGAGCTCTTCAATTACTGCCCTGGTGGGAATTAGTGGATTCTATAATCACTACTCCTCCGTTATTGACTAACATGTCTTTTAAACTATTTGGCCTGATTTTCGATTCACCTCATGATGGGTTTTAGATGGGGCGCCCACCCTTAAATTAAAAAATGTCTGCAAGTTGCGATCCTGCAAGCTCAGAGCTCAGTGGGGTTAGTAGCGTGTGGCCGTCATGTCCTTCCAAATATCGACAAGGGTGTGATTTCGTGGGTTATTGGTCTCGGACTAATAATAAGCCAGCTCGTTTCATGTTGGTGCGTTTTTAATTACACAGCCTCTTTATTTAATAAGTTAATTAGTATAATGTTTCGCGAGTGTAGGTAGTAAAGTCTGTCCGTGTTCATCAAAAGTACACATATACATCAGAATTATGCTATCAGACCAGCGCCGTATCGACTACAGGCAATTATTATGAGGCTATTATCGCTGCCTCTAACAGACAAACTGCTTCATCCCCCGTGTGGAGGCACGCTCAGAGATAAAACCTTGTGGCTCAATGTGGCTAAAACACGCAATCATCTATAGCCTGAGCCCCGGTACATTAGCTAATAGCAGTCACGCCATAGAGCTTTCAAATGTGTGTGCTAGGCTACACATTCGTTCGTTCGTTCGTTCTTTCACCCATCTACCCATCCATACATCCGGAATTATACCCGGTTTTAGAATCTTTAACATTATTAACAATAACTCAAAATAATAACAAATATTTATTCAAATTCAGATTCATTTCCCAAACAAATGTAATATCAAAATTATTCTGATGTGCGTGCGTGCGTGCGTGCGTGCGTGCGTGCGTGCGTGCGTGCGTGCGTGCGTGCGTGCGTGCGTGCGTGCGTGCGTGCGTGCGTGCCTGTTAATCTCATATTTGATACTCGCCGTACCAGCCACACCCACCCACCCTTAGGTGGTGCCAAGTGTGCAAATACGCACCTCAGTCAGGAGAGTTTGCTTTATCGCGAGCTACCATTCATCCAAAACTCTGCTTGCATTACAAAACTACAGCCAACGGTAGCGCGTGCTCCACCCTGAACCTGATTAGACCAAATTGTCACGCATTGGATCTTTCCAGTTCATCCATCAATCATTCATCATGACGCACTAAGTGTTGTTGTACGACCTTTTCTTCTTTTGAATATTTTGAAACTAATTTGACTAGGCGCTTGATAACTTTTCCATTAATTGAAGGATTTGACCGTGTCACTCAAGCCTCTGACGTAATAATCAGTGGAGGAATCCAGTTTTAGCTACACCCCGCCCATCTCTAGTTAAGCTCCGCCCAGGCTTTGCCCGTGTTGGGATCAACCGATTCCTGCACTCTCTGGATCTCAATATACAGGTAAGCTGTTGAATATTTTGAAACTAATTTGACTGGGGCCTACGGCAGCAACAACGCCCAGTAAAATTGGTTTCAAAATATTCAACAGAATGTTTATTAAATAGTAAGGACATGCAATTCGTTTGGCCATGTGCTAAGGATGCCAGAAGAGACACCAGCACAGAGAGCCTTAGAATTCGCTCTACTGGGAGCCAGCAAATACAAAGCCAGGAGAGGACGTCATTGCATAAATCTGCTTAGCGGGTGACCGCAAGAAAGCAGGACTCGGTACACTCAAGTCAAGAATGGACCTGAGGAAGCTAAGGATTTCGGCCGCGGACAAGACACAGTCGGCAAAAGCGAAGAAGGACTGATTGCAGCTATAGGATGTTTCTGCTACTACAGTCTCAGAATACAGTAATCATACATACATGCAATTCTTACAACTTGGCCGATTATTAAGCGTGTATTACGGACTAATTCATGACGCAGTTGATTGTGACGTCATATGATTGAGAAACTGGATTCCGCCATTGGCTAACTAATTATCTGACGTCACAATCATAATGAAGTATCACTCCGTTATGAAGATCGAAAAGTCCGTCACTGGTGTACGACTTGCATGTCTTTGATGAATTTATAATTTAATAAACAGTCTGTTGAATATTTTGAAACCAATGTGACTGAGATCTGTTCAACAGCTTATATGTAGTATTACCTTGATTTTGGGATTCTGCGAATTCAGGGTTCAAAGTAAATAGCTCGATTCCAACAGCACAAAAATGGGCGGGGCATAGCAAGAAGTGGGCGGGGCATAGCTAGAAGTGGGCGGGGCATAGCTAGAAGTTGGCGGGCATATCTAGAAGTGGGCGGGGCATAGCAAGAAGTGGGCGGACATATCTCGAAGTGGGCGGGGCATATCTAGAAGCTGGCGGGGCAAGCTAGCAATGGCTCCTACTTTGGAGACACTATGCATCTGCACGTATTCACCGTATTACACATGTCTTCTTCATTGCCTGATATGCTGAAGAGGTACGTGTAAAAACAGACTGTTTTGTTTGTGTGGTGTCTCCACGCTTCTATTTATACCGAGGAGAAAACAAGGAGAGATGATCTTGCTGAATGCATGGATATGGGTAAAGGCAGGATGGATGTGGAGGCTGCAGGGTAAATGATGATGATGATGATGATGATGATGATGATGATGAAGATGATCTTCCACCTAATGATACATAGAAAATCTCAATAGTATCGCATTATTATGAATTTACTAGCCTCGTTATGGATTATCATATCTAACTAAGATCGATTGCTAAATGTTGATATTAAACCGGGAGACTTTTGAGATACTCTATTTAATTGTTTCAGGCACGGGAATTCTTTTACTTTCCATTAGGAAATTTAAAATTATGTTCAAGCTTCAAAATTCAAATCGTGAAATTGGTATTAATTAAATCAATCTCATAAAGTCGCATTTAACCTAGTCAGCAATGTCTTCGAATTCTTTGCCTTAGGCAGCAATGTCTTCCAATTCTTTGCCTTAGGCAGCAATGTCTTCGAATTCTTTGCCTTAGGCAGCAATGTCTTCCAATCCAATTCTGTTCAAAATATCCAACAGTGCGTTTTATTTTGTTTTGGAAACATTTTGTCTGTAGATAAACTGCAGTTGTGTGATATCGGCGTGGTATCCTATTCCCGGCACAGCAAGGCAAACAGATAAAACGCTTTTGAACGTGGCTATTTGTCTGAAACTGGCGCGTGACTCGATTACCCATTGTGATCGGTCAGAATAATTGCCATCGCTGAGGCATGTTGATAACAGAAAGGTTGTCAGAAACATGTTTGAAAACAGTCAACGAGTGCCGATTTGCGAAATCTGTCGCCTTCTTGACGCGTCATTGTAGATTTCAGAAGCAGACCAGGACAACGCATCACTGATAAATTAAAATCGCGCCATAGTCCCATCACAGACGCAATGCATCGACGCAAGATGCTGGGGCACCTTAGTAGTAGGAAGAGTGGTGCCTACCTCATTAAATTCGCAACACCAAATAGAAAAAAAAAATTTACAAAACGAATTTGACAGGGGACTGAGGCAGCAACAACTGTCCGTCAAAATAGTTTCCAAGTATCAGGCATAGGTCTAATATGAAAAATATGAAACCCACCCACTACCAACACCAAAATCTGCAGATTATTCTTTTTTCAATTTTTATCACTTGCAAGCTATGTGCCAGGTATATGTAGACTGAGTTTAAATTTCACGCAAAACAGCAATAATATAATATATTATATTAGCTAGTAGTATAGAGTGCTATTTCACTCAGCACGCAGAAGAGTGTCTAATTGTACAAGATTGTCCCCCGACTCATGCCACATACACTTTGAAAAGTCGCATCCAAAACCCTCCCCAGAGTCATCCAAGACCATCCCCCAGATTCATCAAAGACCCTCCCGAGAATCATCCCGGAACCTCCCCAGAATCATCCAAGACCCTCCCCAAAATCATCCAAGACCTTCCCCCAGAATCATCCAAGACCCTCTCCACAATCATCCAAGACTCTCTCCACAATCGTCCAAGACCCTCCCCAGAATCATTCCACACTAGTTACAAAAAGACCATAATGCTGCTACGCCATGTATTGTCTGATTTGAGCTACATTAGTATCTTATGTAGCAACAGCAAGAAAGTAAACATGAGTAAAAATAATGTAACTGCAATTGTTAACTGAATGCATTTTTTAGTTTCCATAAATGTGCGATCTAGTTTATCTCCTGGACTAATTCACTGTATACAGGTGCCCGGCTGGTGAGATGTTCAGGACTGGTCCACTGTATGCAGGTGCCCGGCTGGTGAGATGTTCAGGACTGATTCGCTGTATACAGGTGCCCGGTTGGTGAGATGTTCAGGACTTATTCGCTGTATACAGGTGGCCGGCTGGTGAGATGTTCAGGACTGGTCCACTGTATGCAGGTGCCCGGCTGGTGAGATGTTCAGGACTGATTCAATGTATACAGGTGCCCGGCTGGTGAGATGCTCAGGACTGATTCGCTGTATACAGATGCCCCGCTGGTGAGATGTTCAAGATGCATATAGTTATCCGGTGCTCGTATACTGGCATTGTACCTGTATCATTTTATTGGCAGAAAGGTGGTAAATTATTATAATTTCACAGCCAAGATAAAGACTATATTTGACATCTGAGAGCATCCAGATTTCTCGATTTTCTGGGAGAGGAGAACAGCCACCCATACCTCCCTACTGCCGCCTGGTGCAAGGCGCCCCTACTAGACTCACATTTCCACATTTTCTGAATAGTTAACAGTTTACCTGTATTATTGCTTTAAAATTGAGATACAAAGACTTCAAGGTATCTAAAATCTAAATTCAAGTCAATATTTTAATGGAAATGACTTTTAGACGATTGTAAACTGGTGATTCCTTAACACACCTCCGCAAGTTAACCACTGTCTTTTGAAATTGAAATACAGATGGATGATATCTCACACCTCACACACTGTGTTCTGCTATTTTCATACCGCGACGTCGATGTTCCTTGAGTTCAAAAGCCGGGTTAATTTGTCCTCTAATGTCACCGACATACTTATATGTTCCCGCAGACATGTTAAAACTATCTATCTTTCCGTGTGACACGTGGTATTTACAACGGGATCCCTTTAAACTGGCTGTCCTCACGAGAACTTCTGAAGGCTTAGATGGTGGCTTTCTCTCAGATTTGGATCTTTTTAAATCGGATCGTCTGAAATCTGAAAGCGAGCTCCTTCGCTGATCTCGTGAACATCTCATAGAACTCCGCATCGATGTGACAGTGGCTTCTATTTCCGTCGTAAATGTATCCGCTGTAATACTTGGGGTTGCTGGTGATTCATCCTCAATTGATCTTTGATGCATATTTTTCTGGTGTAGTTTCATTTTGATTCGTTTGCGGTCTCTGAAATTGAAGAATATACAGATGACTTAATTATAAAACCAAAGCAATCGGAGATTCCATAACCTCGCCCATCCCACCCCACCCCCGCCGCGCACAAACGCACGCGCGCTCCCACTCACGTACGCACGAACACACACACTTTTAACATTGTAAAAGAATTTCGGATTTTAATGATTTCTTTAGATTTCCCTGATTGTGCGGATCAGACTCAGTGGTCGAATCCTAGGATACCATCACCCGTTTCTTATATTACAATTTGAATTAAATCTCCACAATATCCATAGATCAATTTCAATTTCAGTTTATTTCGATTAACTTTTTTTGAAGTATACTAAAACAATGCTACAATAGAACATTTCATGAAATAAGCAGTAATAATATGATTTAGATCACATTATGAGTTTTAGATATACAGTACAAATATGTTAAACATCCAATTTGTGGATCCATTTCTATTTATGCCCCTACCATATCTAGGCAAGCTCCGCCCACCGTTTACTCGTGTGCAATCGATTCAAATCCTTGAAACGGGAATTCCCTACCTAAATTTCAAGGTAAGTATTGTGACAAAATACGAACAAGCTGTTGAATATCTTGAAACCAACATGACTGAGGGTTGTTTATGCAACACCTTCCTGTCAAATTAGCACCGAAACGCTCTTTTAAAATTGTATATTTATCAAAGACAAACAATTCGTACACTTGACGGACTTATGGATGTTCATGATGGAGATAGATGGCACCAGGGTAATTGTGACATCAGCCTACACGTGACGTAATGGAACATGGCGTCAGATACGTGAGAGACAGAGCGGGTCCCTCAATTACAAACAATATGATATTTATGTAAGTCATTTCAGGAGTTACCCAACACAGGTAATCACGCACCTAGTTACTCAACCCAGGTAATCGAACACCTAGTTACCCAACCCAGGTAATCGCACACCTAGTTCTTCAACCCAGCTAATCGCACACCTAGTTATCCAACACAGGTAATCACATACCTAGTTACTCAACCCAGCTAATCGCACACCTAGTTACTCAACCCAGGTAATCGCACACCTAGTTACTCAACCCAGCTAATCGCACATCTAGTTACCTAACACAGGTAATCACATACCTAGTTACTCAACCCAGCTAATCGCACACCTAGTTTCTCAACCAGCTAATCACACGCCTGGTTACTCAACCCAGGTAATCGCACACCTAGTTACGCAACCCAGGTAATCACATGCCTAGCTACTCAACCGAGGTAACCACACACCTGATTACTCAACCCAGGTAATCGCACACCTAGTTACGCAACCCCGGTAATCACATGCCTAGCTACTGAACCCAGGTAACCACGTGCCTAGTTACTAAACCCAGGTAATCGTACACCTAGTTACTCAACCCAGCTAATCACACACCTAGTTACTCAACCAAGGTAATCACACACCTAGTTACTCAACCCAGGTAATCGCACACCTAGTTACTCAACCCAGGTAATCACACACCTAGTTACTCCACCCAGCTAATCGCACACCTAGTTACTCAACCCAGGTAATCGCACACCTAGTTACTCAACCCAGGTAATCACATGCCTAGTTACTCAACCCAGGTAACCACATGCCTAGTTACTCAACATAGGTAATCGCACACCTAGTTACTCAACCCAGTTAATCACACACCTAGTTACTCAACCCAGCTAATCGCACACCTAGTTACTCAACACAGGTAATGACACGCCTAATTGCTCAACCCAGGTAATCGCACACCTAGTTGCTCAACACAGGTAGTCACACACCTAGTTACTCAACGCAGGCAATCACATGCCTAGTTACTCAACCCATGTAACCTCGCACCTAGTTACTCATAAGACAATTCTGATCTGTCATTATGTCCTTCCTAATATCCAATATGTGATCGGATCTGGATCGGAGTTCTTTATCCGGATCACGGCCAAAATCTGGACGTTCTCTTTAAGCCTTTAAGCCGTGAATGTGATCAAGAAAATTAAAAATCTTTCAAAGAAAAGACTATTTTTGAAAGTGTAGCACGGGAATGACTGGCTCGGTTATCGAGTCAGTCATTCCAGTGGTAAATTTCCAAAAATAGTCTTCTCTTGGTCTGCAAATTGATATTTCTCAAGACCACTGCATAAGATGGTTTTGGCTGATATAAGTGTTAAATGGTTAATGCAAATGTTTAGTCACTTCCTGCTGCTTAGCCATTGACCCATTGATATGCCAGTGACTCAATTTCAAGAGAATGTACAAGAAAGTGGCTGAATATTTCGAAACTAATTCTATATCGGCAGTAACAGCTCCCAATCAAATTAGTTTCAAAGTATACAACATAATCCATACAACATAAAGAATGTTAAGTGGCAAACAGTAGTGATGTGTTTATTCAACATGGCTGGTATCCCAGTACAGCATTGACAAGTTATTTTGGCTTAACGAGTCCTCGATAACATCTCTCTCCTGGACTTAAGCATGATACTATACGCATGCGTGTAGGATATGTCTTGCATTTGAATTTGAGGTAATGTATGCTCAGTGTCCACCGTGCAAAACATATTGCTTTATTAGAGCCCATTTTGTAATTTGATTATTTCCAACTTTAGTCCTCACAGAGCTTGACCCAGTAGATGCTTATTTACCGTTAGAAACATCTTCAGATGGATATTTAAAAGAAATTTCAATGGCCCCTTCCAATATTCTAATATGGAATCTCACGTAAAGTCACGTTGTCATTTGGACGTTACAACATACTGTATGTAGTCACTAGCGTATTATAATATGAGCAGTGCGATACTTGCCTCAGCCTCATATCTTGACCACACGTACCACTATCAAATCAGTTTTGATTGATGTTTTATTCCGTTTCTCCTTTTGACAAAGAAATATAACTTTCTGCGCCTGATGGCCAGAGATCTATTTTCATTTGTAAAGAGAGATGTTGCACAACAGGATATGGTCCAAACTTGATCAACGTTTATGTTGTGTATCATAAGACTTGGCCGGCTAAAAAGTTGAATGACCGAAAAGAATCCAACTGGATAAAATAGGGTAATTTAACAGGCAACTTATTGTCACTATTTATCTTTGGAAAGGCAGGAGATGCCATCTGAGAGCATCAAGATTTAACAGGCAAAACTTATTGTCACTATTTATCTTTGGAAAGGCAGGAGATGCCGCCATCTGAGAGCATCAAGATTTGTTCCAGGGGGGGGGGGGGGGGGTCCACCATATCCGTTACTTGCTTAACTTTCGCTTTCTTCCACCCTCAAAATATTCTTTGACCCCACTCTGGCAAAGCGTAATGTACTCAATAATTTATTCATGTACAAGACTCTTGCCACGTGATTAATGCTACGGTGTTTTCTATATGGCAGATCTCAATCAGCCAGGATAGTGTAATCAGACAGCCACATCAGTTCCATACATAGATAGGTAGTACCCTGTCTTGTTTACTGTTTAAAAGTAGGCATATTCTTATGAGATCGCACAAACTTCTCACAAAGATGCAACGTACTTTATGAAGCACGGTGTCTGTAGTGTCAGTACCATTACAAGTCAATAATTTATAATTGTGCTTATTAGAGGGAGCAACGGCCATATCAACGACGACAATAATGATGATGATGATGATGGTGGTGATGATGATGATGATGATGGTGGTGGTGGTGGTGGTGGTGGTGGTGGTGGTGGTGGTGGTGGTGCTGCTGCTGCTGCTGCTGCTGCTGCTGATGATGATGATGATGATGATGATGATGATGATGATGATGATGATTATGATGATGACGATGATGATGATGAGGATAGTTTCCACATCCTATCAGAAGCATTGTCTTACTTGAAAGCTTTAATGGCAGACACGATACAGGTGAACATGAAAAGGAACGCGAACGTGAAACCGAAAACAGCGCCCACAACAATAGTTACGTTCGCACTACTTGATTTATCACTGCCGCCACCAGATGGAGCTGTGTTATGACCGGCATCTTTGGTAGAATAAAGTGGTATAATTCGCCAAAGCACCCCTGTGCCGTTAGCAAGTTTACCGAGTGTCATGGTGGCCAAGACTGAAATCACGATAAGAACATGATATTGTTAGACACGTGATCAATCTACGTCAGCTATCATAGGAAAGATGTCTCGATGTTCACATGAATGCGGTTCTGTAAGACAGATGGTCGTTCACCACAGACATCTGCCCTGCAGAAGCACTTTCTGGCAACCACAAAATAGTACGAAAGTAGAGACGTCAAAACATCTAGCCGCATACTTGTAGCCATGCAAATGTAATTAGATCAATTCGTTAACCATCCCGAACCAGAAACGACAATCTTTGTGTTGTAAGGAATATTTTGTTGAATATTTTGAAACTAATTTGACTGGGAGCTCTTGTTGAATTAGTTTCCTGTATTGTTGTCTTAAAATTGAAACACTGACATTTCAACTGTTAAAGGGATTAATTCGCATGGCTTTGGTCTAGAAAGACATTTATTGCCCTCGGTGTCGTGTAACTAAATGATGCTATATGATTGGATTAGGCAAACTGTATAATTCTGTATTGTGCGTCCGCTTCGACGATTTAATCGCTTATACATTAATAAATAAAACAGTATTTGATACATGATAGTGAATGGCGGCTGAACGCTTTCTGTCAATTAGTCATGCACGTGCAGGGCCCTACTGCAATCAAAGCTATGGTGAATCCATATCGAAGTGCTGATTGTTATATTTAGCAGAATTGATGAATCCAGTCTATCGATCAAGCACATTACGTCATAATCAACTACGTCACATGCAAACTGACGTCATAATCAATTATGTCATGAATGACGTAATCAAGCAAGTCATAAACGCTTAATAGTCCGTCAAGCTGTAGGAAATATATGTCTTTACGATTTAATAAACATTCTGTTAAACAGCACCAACACAAAGATAAATTAGTTTCAAAATATTCAGAAGCTTACCAGAATAGTTTACTGGCATTTGGGATCCAGGGATTGCAGCGATCGATAGATTCACGGGCGAAGCGTGGGTGAAACTTAGCTGCAGATGGACGAGGCATAGCTAAAACAGGAATCATCCATTGCTATGCTGAGATTTTGCAAAGTTATATTCATTTTTGTTGCCAATAGTGCAGATTAGTCAGTCTCTCAGTCAGTCTGTCTGTCTGTCTGTTAGAGAGAGGGCAGGGTTTTATACATTTCGAAGAAAGCAGCGTACGTCGCACCAATAGAGCATTTATTAACAAGTCACCATGTTCCGTTATTTATTAACAAGTCACCATGTTCTGTTATTTATTAACAAGTCTCCATGTTCTGTTATTTATTGACAAGTCACCATGTTCTGTTACTTATTAACAAGTCACCATGTTCTGTTATTTATTAAAAAGTCAACTTGTTCTGCTATTTATTAACAAGTCGCCAGGTTCTGTTATTTATTAACAAGTCGCCATGTTCTGTTATTTATTAACAAGTCACCATGTTCTGTTGTTTATTAACAAGTAACCATGTTCTGTTATTCATCAACAAGTCACCATGTTCTGTTATTTATTAACAAGTCACCATGTTTTGTTGTTTATTAACAAGTCGCCATGTTCTGCTATTTATTAACAAGTCGCCATGTTCTGTTATTTATTAACAAGTCGCCATGTTCTGTTATTTATTAACAAGTTACCATGTTCTGTTGTTTATTAACATGTCATCATGTTCTGTTATTTATTAACAAGTCACCATGTTCTGTTATTTATTAACAAGTCACCATGTTATGTTATTTATTAACAAGTCACCATGTTCTGTTATTTATTAACACGTCACCATGTTCTGTTATGTGTGAACAAGTCACCATGTTCTGCTATTTATTAACAAGTCACCATGTTCTGTTGTTTATTAACAAGTCACCATGTTCTGTTATTTATTAACAAGTAACCATGTTCTGTTGTTTATTAACAAGTCACCATGTTCTGTTATTTATTAACAAGTCACCATGTTTTGTTGTTTATTAACAAGTCACCATGTTGTGCTATTTATTAACAAGTCACCATGTTCTGTTAGTTATTAACAAGTCACCGTGTTCTGTTATTTATTAACAAGTCACCATGTTCCGTTATTTATTAACAAGTCACCATGTTCTGTTATTTATTAACAAGTCACCATGTTCTGTTATTTATTAACAAGTCACCAGGTTCTGTTATTTATTAACAAGTCACCATGTTCTGTTATTTATTAACAAGTCACCATGTTCTGTTATTTATTAACAAGTCACCATGTTCTGTTATTTATTAAAAAGTCGCCAGGTTCTGTTATTTATTAACAAGTCGCCATGTTCTGTTATTTATTAACAAGTCACCATGTTCTGTTGTTTATTAACAAGTCACCATGTTCTGTTGTTTAGTAACAAGTCACCATGTTCTGTTAATAACAGAACCTGGCGACTTGTTAATAAATAGCAGAACATGGTGACTTTTTAATAAATAACAGAACATGGTGACTTGTTAATAAATAACAGAACGTGGTGACTTGTTAATAAATAACGGAACATGGTGACTTGTTAATAAATAACAGAACGTGGTGACTTGTTAATAAATAACGGAACATGGTGACTGGTTAATAACTAACAGAACATGGTGACTTGTTAATAAATAACAGAACATGGTGACTTGTTAATAAATAACAGAACATGGTGACTTGTTAATAAGTAACAGAACATGGTGACTTGTCAATAAATAGCAGAACATGGAGACTTGTTAATAAATAACAGAACATGGTGACTTGTTAATAAATAACAGAACATGGTGACTTGTTCACACATAGCCGAGCATGGCGACTTGTTCACACATAGCCGAGCATGGCGACTTGTTCACACATGGCTTTTGCTTTCTAAAAGTACTATTACTTTTTGTCCTTTAGAAAATAGTACAAGTCCGAATAAAAATCCAATTATCCAAGTAGGATTTCTGTAATTTGGACAAATGTGAATTCCCAACTTTATCTAGTCTAGTCACCAGAAGGGTCCCTCGTGCAGGCTCTGGTGTTGTTTATGAAACCAATTTTTATAGACTCCTAAATATGCCTAGCAGTCGAAAAATGGTGATAACAGCGTCAAATAATGTCGCATGCGGTTTATTTGGCAGCCATCTTGGATTCTGGCAAGCGTGTTTGTAAAAATGTGTAATTTCCGTAACTTTTGAAAGACAGCATACCAAAGCAACTGACACCACTTTCCCATACAATTCGACCATGAAGAATCGATTGGAAGAGTTATCGTCGTGAGTGTAACAATTTTAGTGCCTCAAATCGAGGAAAAGACTAGAAAATCAGAAAAAAAATCATTAAATCTGGTGTAGGTGTATGGGGACCCTGACTCCATCTGATATCTAGACTAATACACCTTGCTGACTTGCGTCTGGTCACACACTATATGGAAAATGGTCACCAGCTTTGTTTCTATACTGCCTCTACACCTGAGGTCATCTTCCTTCTGCTTTAATACTTTTTTACATTATCTAACAATTGCTCTACCCAATTGCCAATTCATTAATTCATCAATATTCTTCTTTTTTGCAGGTAACATATCCTATATGATTAAACGTATATGATGATGGTGATAACGAGTTAGCAATCCATTTCCTGTTGCGGGACAGTACTCAGGACGTGCCCTAATCTAAAGAAGCTGATCACATCCAGGATGGGGCCCTCTTGCATATCCTCACCAACCTTCCACCTACATTCAGCGAGATTTAGCCTCCATTAAGGAACAGGAAAGGATGAGGCGAGACCGCTTTGAGAAATCCATTATAGATAGGTCAGCCACCAGGAAGCCTACTGATGTTACGCTATTTCTGGCCAATTAGCAGAATAAACTCCAGCTCTGTCAACTGCTACTTCGGGTATGGGGGAGCAGTGAGGCAGCATCCAGGCTGGAAACGCGTAACACAGCAGTTGTTCATGTGGAGGGTGGGGGCTGGGGTGGTGGTGTGTGTGGGGCGGAGCTCATCAGCTCGTCAATTTAAATGGTGAAATAAGTAACTGTCAACACGGTCAATTTGAAGTAGCAATTATTGTTTTTCTGCCACTCGAGTTCTGGATCCTCACGGATCATGGCAGGTAATATACACAGTTTTATCTGTTCCCGGTTGAGGCGAGCGAGATTCATGCAATGCGAACAAATCAGGAGGCGGCGGACAGTAGCGTGGTACTCTACATCAACCATGTGGTGGCACTCGGTTTCAAAACTGCCGTCGTAAGGACGCATGACACTGATATCTTCTCCGTCCTTCTCCATCACTCACGGTCCATCACCCTCATTATCTACCTGAACACTGGGGCAGGCAAGCATTGCCAGAATGCCAACGTGTTAGAAAGCCGTGAATCTGTGGGCTGTGACTACTGCAGTACACTCCTTTGGTACGATGACTTCACTGGTGAGGCCTGCACCAGCGCTTTCAAGGGAAGTGCAAGGTAGCTCCTCAAAAAGCTGCAGAAGAACCCTAAGTTCCACAAGCTTTCAGGTGGGCCAAATAGTGGTGCACACAAATTCATGATCATGGTTTGTGAGATTTGATCTTTAACTATCATCAAATCATTTCAGAGAGACATTTTATGAGAAAGCTTTCACTTATTATATACTCATCAATGGAGTCAATCTTTAGGTTGCTGGGTATTAGACAAAAATACAAAGTGGTATCTTTTAAATACTAATCTCCTGTACTATGAACAATCTTTCATGTATGCATGTAAATGTGAGTCATCACATTTATGGGCGAAAGCTTGTTCATAATAAATAAACTTAGTTTTATAAGGTACCACCTTGTACTTTTCTTATACCATATCCGGACTAACATGGCCACCTCAACTTCTATTTGATAGGTTGCTTGGTGATCAGTGTTATGTCAGGTGCATCATATACGAGCAGGCTTAGGAGACAGCTCTGAACAGTGTGCGAGCAAAGATGATCCGAAAATGGTGGGAGATGACAAGAAGCTGGCTCCCAAATCTAAATTGGATCTTGTCCGAATTACATCATGTCAGGACTCTCGTCTCCCTCACATACAACGAGTAAACAACATATAGTGTCTTGTTTCAAGCGAGCTAATGAAGCACTCTTCTGGAAACCAAAGTCGTACGACGCTGGACAAGGAATAGAGAAGAGAGAAAGGAGTCGCTGAGCCATTGTGGTCATGTGGTCCCATCCTCTCTCTCTCTCTCTCTCTCTCTCTCTCTCTCTCTCTCTCTCTCTCTCCCTCCCTCCCCTCCCTCCTTCCCTTACTCCCTCCCTCCTCTCCCCTCTCCCTCCCTCCCTCCCTCCCTCCCTCTCTCTCTCTCTCTCTCTCTCTCTCTCTCTCTCTCTCTCTCTCTCATTGACCTGCTGGCGTGTGTGAGGATGAGGAGTATATGAGCAATGATGAGATACTGGAGTCAGTGGTCACGCAACTGCATCCTAGTGGTCTCATATGGAATAATTCACTGTTTCTTTAATATTAGTCATTGTTCCAGATTGCTATCTATGTATATAGCTTGGATTTAGCGTTATATATTAAGCATTCAGTATTCCGCGATTTGTGCCATCAGAATTGTTGCATTCACCAGTTTGTGAGTGACCAGATGTACATCAGCAACACATCAGTTTGTGAGTGATCAGACAGCACGTCAGCAAATCACCAGTTTGTGAGTGACCAGACGCACATCAGCAAGGTGTATTAGTCTAGTCATCAGACGGAGTCCACGTGCACCTACACTTTCTTACCAGATTTAGTGAATTTTTCTGATTTATTTTCAAACTTTTTCCTCAATATGAGACATTAACATCGTTTCAAGCACAAAAATAACTCTTCCAATCGATGTTTCATGCGCCGACAAAGTGCGGGCATTTGCCTTTGTATGATGGTTAGTTCAAAAGTTATGGAAATAACAGATATTTACTGTTACTGTCGACGTAATGCAAGGTGGCCACCAAATGACACACACACACACACACACCCACCCACACCCCTGAGACAATTTAGTTGACGCTGTTAACACCCTTTTTTGTTTACTAGACATATTTAGGAGTCTAAAAATGGGTTTCATAAACAGCATCAACTGGAAGGGTGAATGACGACCCTTCTGGTGACTAGTCTAGTAATTTGTGCACATTTTAACTTAAATAACTTTGATACAATTTTACCCGTTGAAGATTTCTGATGTCTATCCTGTATCTATGCTACGTATACGTTTTTATGAGATATACTTGACTATGAAGTCTCTTCCGTTTTGGGTAAGGTTTGTATGTAAGGTTGCTGCGACAACCCACCTTACCGAGAACGAAAGAAATAGATATCAGCTCGCCTCGTTTATAGATGAACTTTAACGATACTTATATTTGATATCCGGGCCTGATCTGACTGACTACTAGAACTTGCAGGTAAGCTACGGTGATCTTCCGTAGTCTCCAGAGTCAACAACAAACTATGCGCCAAACTTTTGCCTTGTATTGATATCACAAGGTGATCGTTTTATTCGCTATTTTAACTATACAGTAATTCTACAAAGTCGGTAACTTTTACTGTTACCAGTTTACGTATTTACGACAGATTTAATTTAATGTTTCCTAATCTTTCACAATGAACTAGCATTACTCCCAGCTGCTCTGGTTTGCTATACTATTCAAATTAGCTATTGCCTACTTAAAACCATTCAGCAAGAACTTTTCAAATCAGACTAACTCTTGCCTACTTAAAGCCATTCAGCAAGAGCGTGTCACAAGGTGCGAGGCGGACCGGACCCCGAACTAAAGTTAAAGTCCCGTTTATATACCATTTTCGTTTCTATTCTCCCTCCATCTTGGTTTCGTACCGCCGGAGGTTGCTCTGATTCTCATTGGATTATGACATCATTTTGACCAATCAAAACCCCGACCCTCTTGACTGGGGAGGACGCCTTTTACCTAGCGTGTTTGAGATTCCTGTTGGATTAGCACGTCATTTCTAACGAATGACTTGCCACAAATGACGGATGCTTATTTGATAGCAAGGCCTATTGGTGAATTAGCTTGCCTCTAATTGCTACGTTTTCGATAGTAATTTTCGGTTGTGCCCTTTAGTGCCTACAGGAAGCCACTATGTCCATGTCCTGTCCATTACCTATTAGTCGACAATTTGTAGAATGCTAGAGTTAATCGGTACATTAGTTACCATTGCACCCAGCTGCCTCCACTTATCTGGCCACGAGAATTCGTGGGAACACAGATCGCTACGTAATTAACTAAGTCCGTTTGTCATATCTAATTCCTTAATTGACTCCAACATTTCAAACTGGTACTAATCATCAAAAGTCATACTCGATTCACAGCTGCCTCCGCTTATCTGGCCACGAGAATTCGTGGGAACCACAGACCGATACGTAATTAACTAAGTCCGTTTGTCATATTTATTTCCTTAATTGACTCCAATATTCCAAACTGGTGCTAATCATCAAAGGTCGTACTCGATTCAGTTTCTGCGGATTGTACCCGCGCATTAACCGACGTATCCCTTGCCAGTCATCCAGTGCTGATAATATATATATCTAAATAATAAGATGCTATAGTTGATGCTCATGCATTCAGATGCTCATGCATTCAATCATACACGGTGACATAGTCTTTTAGCTTACCTGGTGTTCAAACATGTAATTTCACTGAGGTCTTATACTCGTAAATATAAGATGTGCGCAGGGTCATGACTCCCTACGTACAGTCCGATATCTACACCGTGTTTGTCCTTGCAAGATTAGGGGTAAATTCGAGAGAAATAAACATGGCAAAGGTTTACAAGACCAAAGCTGAGAAACGTTCTGTCAAGACGTCGAACTAGGAAATGTTTGCTGATGTTAATGCATTATGAGAACCAGGAAATGTTTGCTGATGTTAATGCACTATGAGAAAGAGGAAATGTTTGCTGATGTTAATGCATTAATGAGAAAGAGGAAATGTTTGCTGATGTTAATCCACTATGAGAAAGAGGAAATGTTTGCTGATGTTAATCCACTATGAGAAAGAGGAAATGTTTGCTGATGTTAATGCATTAATGAGAAAGAGGAAATGTTTGCTGATGTTAATCCACTATGAGAAAGAGGAAATGTTTGCTGATGTTAATGCATTATGAGAAAGAGGAAATGTTTGCTGATGTTAATGCATTATGAGAAAAAGGAAATGTTTGCTGATGTTAATGCATTATGAGAAAGAGGAAATGTTTGCTGATGTTAATGCATTATGAGAAAGAGGAAATGTTTGCTGATGTTAATGCATTATGAGAAAGAGGAAATGTTTGCTGATGTTAATGCACTATGAGATAGAGGAAATGTTTGCTGATGCTAATGCATTATGAGAACCAGGAAATGTTTGCTGATGTTAATGCATTATGAGAAAGAGAAAATGTTTGCTGATGTTAATGCCTTATGAGAAAGAGAAAATGTTTGCTGATGTTAATGCATTATGAGAACCAGGAAATGTTTGCTGATGTTAATGCACTATGAGATAGAGGAAATGTTTGCTGACGCTAATGCATAATGAGAACCAGGAAATGTTTGCTGATGTTAATGCATTATGAGAAAGAGGATATGGTGTTTTCGGAAAGCTGCAATGGAGACATCGAGTTTTAGCTATGCCCCGTCCATCGCTAGCTTTAGCTCCACCCACACTTCACCGTGCTGGGATCGATCGATCCATGAACTGCCTGACTATCAATTTCCAGAAAACTATACAGGTAATCTGTTGAATATTTTGAAACTAATTTGACCGGGTGCTGTTGCTGCCTATGTCAGGTTTATTAAATAGTAAAGTTATACGGTTCGTACAACAATGCTTAGTCAGTCATCAATTAAGCCTTCGTGACGAATTTATCTACGTCATTCGTGACGTACTTGATTATGACATCATCCTACGAGGCACGAAGTTGATTTTGACGTCATGAATGATGGTTAGACTGTAAAGGTTCATTATTATGTGGAAAGGTCCACACTTTGTGACCAAACAAGGCAGTTATATTTCTCTTTCTTGCGGGCTAGTAGTAAGGGGAGTTGACGTTGACTCTGATAGATCTAATAAGAATCGCAAATGCTGAAATATCATTGTTATAATATTCAGTCTGTTTTTTTAGCCTACTTGTTCAAAATAATATATATCTTTTCAAACATGAATGTGTTATACCAATGATTCCTAATTTCCAAATAGAGGTCACACCAATGGACCTTTCCTGTTTATCCATCAATCATTTAACGTTTTAATCAACTACGTGATGTGTAGACTGACGTTATAATCAATGACGTCATGAATGAAGTATATAAGTTCGTCACTGATTCGGCTTTATGTGGTTGATTGATAAAGATGGTTGATTCGGTTTTATGTGAGTGGGTGATTGACAGAGATGTCTGATTCCGTTTTATGTGAGTGGGTGATTGACAGAGATGTCTGATTCGGTTTTGTGTGAGTTTGGTTGATACCGATAGTTGTTTGACTTTATGTGAGTTTGATTGACAGAGTTGGCTGAGATGGCTGATGCGGATTATTACATCTATATGCTCCTTACCGGTATTGAGAGAGAGAGAGAGAGAGCTGCCACTTGTTGTCTGTATCATACGCTTATATTCCTTCAAATCATCTTGCTAAATCTGAAACTATATTCTTCAAATAGCCACATCGCCAAACTTCTTGACTATGTACTGAATTAGGCCTGTTCAGTTCCTTTGGGCGCACTTCCAATTAATTTTCGCACTTGCATGTCACCAGCAAAGTAACCCGCCAAAACGCGTCTGCTACCCTCCTATTGAACAGGGCACATGCCTGCTGTCGATGGTTATCAGCTGTTGGTTCTAATGTATTGATTGCTCGTGGTGTCGCTATTGCGGAGTATCTCTGTGCGATACCCGTCCTGATATAGTCGCAGGATTCACAATTACCCTGTTTGTTGACAGAGAGACTAATGTAGGCTCACGTGATGAAATAAGTCCCGTTACGCGTAATCTTTAAAATGTTCTGCTAGGCGACGATGTATATTTAAGTATTTTTTTCAATAGTATGTGCGTGCGTGAACGGCGCTCTCTCTCTCTCTCTCTCTCTCTCTCTCTCTCTCTCTATCTCGCTCGCTCGCTCGCTCGCTCGCTCGCTCGCTCGCTCGCCCTCCCTCCCTCCCTCCCTCCATCCATCCCTCCCTCCCTCCATCCCTCTCTCCCTCCCTCTCTCCCTCTCCCTCTCTCCCTCCCTCTCTCTCTCCCCCTCTCTCTCTCTCTCTCTCTCTCTCTCTCTCTCTCTCTCTCTCTCTCTCTCTCTCTCTCGCTCTCTCTCTCTGTGCACAAAACACGAATATGCGTGAGCACACTCCCGATCATACTCACGCATAACCGTTGGCTCATTCAAATTAGCTGGTAATGAATATGTCTACAGCTTTAATTGATTTTTACAATGTTTCCTTTAAGTTTTGATTAATTTTCTAAGATATAGCTTATCGGGGTGGGGAGGCTTTAAGCTATGAAACAGGTTGCATGGCTTTCAAAATAATCTGCAGTATTTCTAGCTGTAACGTTCACATTCAAACCTGTCAAGGGCAGATGCCTGTTTGTTAGGCAATAAGAAAGGGCCGATTTAACACGGTAAAATAGCCCGTGACATTTACATGTCACAATTTCAAGACAACGATAGGGGAAAGCTGTTGAATATTTTGAACCTAATTTGACTGGTACATGTTGCTGCCGAAAGCAGAAAGAACTCACTCTCAAATTAGTTTCAAAGTATTCAGCAGAATGCTTCTTACATGAGGGGGAATTTGATGTTTCTAGTCTCTGGGCGTTAAAGAGTTAAGGGGCGTACGGTAGATAGTCGATCAGTTAGACCACCCGTACTGACTACGAACGTTTGGGCTCAGCTGTAGCTGCGCTATAGCTGCGCGACGTTAAGCAATGTAGATAGGCTATTCTTGTGGAAACGGACATACCACTGGCAATCAACGCGGGACCGCTGCTGCCAGCTACCAGTTATCATCGCTCAAAGCTCAAGCGGTGTCATGTGACGTTCCGCATGTACTACAGCTAGCTAATCTTGCATATGGTTTAATCGCCAGGAGTTCGGAGATTCTCCCTCGCTCGACCATCGCTTGCATATCGCTCAACATCACACGTAGTGTGGGCTCGACCCCGATCCTCGCCCTCCCACTCCTCCCCCGTATCTAGTACCGCGCTTGCAGGCCTTTGATATCTGCATTAACTTAACGAAATGTCGTAAATATAAACAAGCTTGGGGTTTCCGCCAATGAAATTGCACCGATAAGAAATAGATTAAACCTGATTGGTGGGCGGCAGCCCAGTGTAACATTGCATACAACTTGTATCGTGTGGATCGAGATTAACCGGTCGAAAAATCAACGACGTACGGCCGAGATGGTGCAAGCGATCACGCCAGGCTCAACCTATGGCATCATGAGTTGTCGCCGGTCACTAATTATACAACTTAAAAGAATACTCATATCATCTTACTAACCATTCAGGCGACACAAATAGGTCACACAGCTTTTTATCATGCAACCAAGAAGGACATATTCAGAATGGTAATAACTAATTGTTGAAACATTTTTCCTGTTTATAAATGCTGCCATAATTTGCTTTTTAGCCAATCAGAAACATCCTTTAGGCTGTCTTGTCTGCCTCTGTATATGCGCGCAATCTACGTACAGTTTGGCTGTGTGCTGTAAAAGGTATGTACAAGTAGCATGTAGAATATTTTAAAATTAATTTGACCGGATGCTGTTGCTGCTTTGGGCATTTGGTTCAAAATATGCAACATATCACATAATAAAGACCCTGCTATAAACACGTCACATACAATGTGTTATATCGGGCCCTAAATGATGTCACACGGAATGGGTTATATGGGTTTGGGGGGGGGGGGGTAAATGGCGTCACACATAATGTATTATATCGAGATCTAAATGACGTCACACACAATCGCTGGAGGGTACAAAATGCCAGCGACAGCAGTTCATCATCAACACGTATAAACACATATCTCTGCCATAGATACAGGAGCACTGCGGGAAGTGTATGTATGATATATAATCTATACAGCATATATCTGCCATAGATACAGGAGCACTATGGGAAGTGTATGTATGATATAGAATCTATACAGCATATATCTGCCATAAATACAGGAGCACTATGGGAAGTGTATGTATGATATAGAATCTATACAGCATATATCTGCTATAGATACAGGAGCACTATGGGAAGTGTATGTATGATATAGAATCTATACAGCATATATCTGCCATAGATACAGGAGCACTATGGGAAGTGTATGTATGATATAGAATCTATACAGCATATATCTGCCATAGATACAGGACCACTGTGGGAAGTGTATGTATGATATAGAATCTATACAGCATATATCTGCCATAGATACAGGACCACTGTGGGAAGTGTATGTATGATATAGAATCTATACAGCATATATCTGCCATAGATAAATGAGCACTGTGGGAAGTGTATGTATGATATAGAATCTATACAGCATATATCTGCCATAGATAAATGAGCACTGTGGGAAGTGTATGTATGATATAGAATCTATACAGCATATATCTGCCATAGATACAGGACCACTGTGGGAAGTGTATGTATGATATAGAATCTATACAGCATATATCTGCCATAGATAAATGAGCACTGTGGGAAGTGTATGTATGATATAGAATCTATACAGCATATATCTGCCATAGATACAGGACCACTGTGGGAAGTGTATGTATGATATAGAATCTATACAGCATATATCTGCCATAGATAAATGAGCACTGTGGGAAGTGTATGTATGATATAGAATCTATACAGCATATATCTGCCATAGATAAATGAGCACTGTGGGAAGTGTATGTATGATATGGAATCTTTTAAAAGTCAAGCCGGCCAAAGGGGGCATCTACAGTAGTCTTGAGGAACATCCGTTTGCAGGCAAAGAGAAGATACGGTAACCGAGCCAGTAATTTCATAGTCTTCTTTTGGCCTACAAATGGACACTGACTTAGGAACGATTTAGATTTTCTTGACCATTACCCCTTTACTGGTCAAGCCGGTCAAAAACCACCTCTTAAATGTAAAGGTAAAGTAAATTTACAAAAGCAGTCTTATTTTGGCCAGCAAATGGTCATTCACTGAGCAAACATATCAATATTCTTTGAGAAAATATCTTGACAAATTAAAGGGTTGATTGATAAAAGTCGCATTTTGAGCGCTTTGAGGCGCTGGTGACAAAGAAAGATGGCACGTGGTGTGCTGGCTAACAGGGCCAGTCATATTTACTCCAATAGATGCCACGACTTTAGTGCCATTCAGAAATAATACAGCACATTCTTAGTCACGACTCGCCACAGCCATCAGTCGGCCTGAGGGTCAGTTTGTCGATCTGTCAGTCAAATTCTCTATGCTTTTGATAAAGCTGGTTAGTTGCAACCTTCGATTGTCGCTCTTGTTTTATATTATGCCCCTAATATTTAACTGACACAACATAGTAAGCCCTATCGGTAAGGGTAACATTGTTGTAGGTCGTTGACCTTGACGTCAATCCATCTGATTTTAATCTATTGGGGATAGTTCTTCCCGGAAATGCTGCCGTCTAAGATTGTATAACGAGAGGGTCTGCTAAATGGGTCTACACCTGAAGGCAGAGGTTCCAGGGAATTTTTAAATCCAGATTCTATCAGACGGCTTCTCCGGTATTTCTGTATTTAAACTTGGACAATCAGTTGGCTGTAAAATTATACTATTTTGCACACTTTATCAGTCAGTTCAAGCCAAGACAAACTGTACATAGATCCGATTCAGTCCAAGACAATAGCGATCTTTGGATAATGAACATGAAAATGTGTCGACCATGTCTGGATAAAAACGAATAAAAATTGCGAACTAACTTAAATAACTGTTTAAATAAGCAATACTATCCCAAATCTTAAAATTTAATTTAAGGTATTATGGTTTTGAAAATGCAAAAGAGCGAATCCTGCTGGACATGTTTAGATATTTTTAAAACCCTTAACGGACGGTGGAGATTTACAAACCAGCAAATATGGACGTGTAGTAGCCCTATCTAATGATGCCCAGGCTCACTGACACTGAGGGTAACACACGCCCTTAGCGCTACATTACAGTCCCTTTATTACCATAGGCCCCTCCGTGTCTGTGAGTGAGTCGTTCCTATTATCATCATCATCACCATCATCATCATCATTGGTCAATTATTGTCACAGAAAACAACGAATCATTTAAATTACGAGATCTGCCCCCAATAGGACAGATGCCAGCATTGGTGTGCGCCATGCGTGATGACGCCTCGTGGCGTGCATGGAAATAATCCATGAGAGACTGCGGCCTCAAATACCAGCGCTAATTACACTAATGGGATCGATGGCTGGTCGTATCGCGTAAATTCATAATAAATACTTACATATTGGAATGGTAAGAGAGTGTTTAATATTATGAATGAAGTTGATAAGATAGGGGTTATCTTCCTTAATTATAAACAAAGCCCAAAAAGAGGACCCGGAAGCGTTGTGGTCCAGCTGAACAGCTAGTTAGATCCTATAGTCCTATGTGCTAGAAGTGAAATACTGGATGTAGTGGAGAGAAGTACTCGGGCGTTAGATGTAGTGGAGAGAAGTACTCGGGCGTTAGATGTAGTGGAGAGAAGTACTCGGGCGTTGGATGTAGTGGGGAGAAGTACTCGGGCGTAGGATGTATTAATAATAATAAATATAGCCGCAAGCGGCGATGCATAATAAAAAAAAAATTAAAAAAAATTATAATAATAATCTTTATTTAAGAGGGTATACATCGTCAGTAAACTGATCTTCCCGAGGCCCTCGCACGCACGCACGCACGCACGCACGCACGCACGCACGCACGCACGCACGCACGCACGCACGCACGCACGTATATATATATAACTATTTACAAATATACAAAATATACAATATTATAACACAAGTAAATGACTGTTAAATTAGATAATTAACATATTTGTTCATTTTCGATAGATAGTACTAAAACAGTATTGCAGAATAATTACCTCGTCGAATGTTGATGTTCGAATCACCGTTCACGCATACATACACGCAAGGTCGTACACATTCATTCACACATACACACATACACACATATATAGCTATTTAGAAATAAACAAAATATGCAATATTAGAACACAAGTAAGAAGGTGAAATCACATTGCCCATATATCACTATAATTTAGTAATATATTCATATATATTTGATTTGAATGTCAGCGGAGTAGAAGACTGAGTAATCGTTTCAGGCAGAGAATTCCACAGTTGCGCCGCAGTGTATTTGAAGCTTTTTCTGCCATATTCCGTTTTAATCCTCGGAAGTTGTAGGTGATTGCGTGTTTTGGAACGTAAATTTCTGTGTGCGCCACCACCACGGAGGTGAACATGTCTTTCATATAACCAGGAGCCAGACCATTTCTAGATTTATATGTCATAATACCCATTTCAATTTGCATTCTTTTAGTTAAATTTGTCCAGTTTAATGTTTCATATAGTTGTGCAGATGGTGTCCTGTAAGGCATGTCTAATATCACCCTAGCAGCCCGTTTTTGTAGTTTTTCTAAACTATCCAATAATGTAGGTGAAGACGGGCAAAATACATGACTACAATAATCAATGTGTGAAAGGATATACGACTTATAGAAAAGATTTCGTTGCTCAATGCTAAGATAATGTTTATTTTTTGCAGAATATAAATCAAGGACGAAATCTTTTTACAAAGTTTGCCTATATGTTCTTTCCATGCAAGCGTAGTGTCTATGTATACTCCTAAAAGGTTGTCAGATTCCACAACATTTAAGCTTCCACGATTTGTAGGGATTATAACATTATTATTTACTTGTTTCAATTTATGCTTAGTTCCTAACATCAAAAACTTAGTTTTGTCCGTATTGAACAACATTTTATTATTTACACACCATTCTTCTACCGACTTCATACCGTTAATTAGATTTTCTTGAATTTCAGCGACATTTGAGCTAGCAGCATGCATAGTTGTATCATCAGCATACATATCCATAAGATTGTTGCCACACATGGGTGAATCATTAACATATAAAATTAACAGAAGTGGCCCTAAAACTGAGCCTTGTGGTACTCCTATATCTATGGGCAGTGGTTTAGAATTCTTTCCAGAAATTGAAATGTATTGTTATCTATCGAAAAGCGCCATCTTTCTACTAGATTTAACAAAGCAGTTTCACATGAATGGTTAGGTCTGAAGCCTGATTGCGACTCCACTAATAAATTTTACTTGGTTATAAATTTTTAAATATGATCATGTATGTGTCGTTCAATAACCTTAGAGATAATGGGTAATATAGAGATAGGCCTATAATTGCTAACATTGGTTTTTGAATCAGATTTATGTAGAGGCTTTACTTTTGCACATTTCCACATTTTGGGGAATTCTCCCGTATCTATGCTTTTGTTTATAATAAGTGTAATTGAGGGTGCAATTATTGGTGCTGCTGCTTTGAGGAAGTGTGCGTTCAATTCATCATAACCAGATGACTTATTTGTTTTCAAGTTGCTAAGTTCTCTGGACACATATTCAACGGTTATATATGGAATTCGAAACTCTATATTTTCTGGAACTTTATTAAAAACATGATCTGATAGCTTATCAAATACCATTGGCCTTTGTTTTATCATGGAGTGTGTCAGTTTTGACGCGATTGTACTGAAATATATATTTAAATGTTCAGATTGCATTTGTGGGTTTTGAATTTCACTGCCATTATCATCACAGATTATTGAAGATAATTTGTTTGCCTTGGGATTTATGTCTTTTAGAATTTTCCATATATCAGCCGGATTATTTTTTCCTGCTTCTAATTTATTTGCAAAATAATCTCGTTTAGATGCTTTTATCAAATACGTAACTCTTTGCTTTAACATTTTAAAATTCAACATGTTTCCTACGTTTTTATGATAATCCCTTTCTTTCATTGTTTTTAAAATTGCTCTGTTCATCCATCCCGGTTGACATACACGTTTAACTCTGCGTTCAATGACAGGAGCGTGTTTATTTATAATGTTGATGAATTTTGCATACCATTGAGCAAGCGCTTGATCAGGACTACCTAAATAACCTATAGAATGTCAATCACATACAGACATGTCACTAAGAAACTTAGCTTCATTAAAGTTTTTGATGCTCCGGTATTTAATAAGTTGGTGCGAATTTTGAGTTTTGAATGGTTTACATTTGCGTACAGCGAATATTGGATAATGGTCACTTAGTGCCAAAGAGCCGACATGTGACGATTGAATTTTGTCTTTATCTGTGACATACACATGGTCAATCAGTTTAGATGTTTTCTCAGTAACTCTGGTTGGATTACGTATAAGTTGCTCTAAATGAAAAAGTTCAATTAAAGACTGCCATTTATGATTATCTGCATTAATAAGGTCGAAATTAAAATCTCCTACAAGTATAACATCTGAGTTTTCGGAATATACCTTTTCTAACATGGCTTCAAATTCAGATAGCGGGTGAATCAGGGGGTCTATAGACACAGCCCAATAGGAAAGGCTTGGTCTTAAAGGGTTTAATTTCAATCCAGAGTTTCCAGATCATCGGTTTCAAAATTTAGTTTCCTCACATATGAAAGTTATCAGCTATATATAGTACAATTCCACCACCGTCCCGTTCTTTTCTGTCCTTTCTTTCATTAACATAGCCTTCAATTTCAATGGAGTAATTTGGGATTGTTGATGAGAGAAATGTTTCAGTGGTACAGAAAACTTCAAGTTCTTTTTCACACTTCTCCATAATCAGTTTTAACTGGTCACTCTTAGGCACCAGGTGCTGTACATTTAAATGACCAATCCTAATTCCTTTAGAATTAATATTGAAAGACGGCAGATCAATGGATTTATTATTATTATTATTATTATTATTATTATTATTATTATTATTATTATTATTATTATTATTATTATTATTATTATTATTAATAGTACGACCACCACCACCACCACCACCACGACCAACACCACCATAACAACCACCGCCGCCGCCACCACCACCGCTACTACCACCACCAACACCAACACCATCATCACCAGCGTCACTAAAATCATCATCATCATCATCATCATCATCATCATCATCATCATCATCATCATCATCATCATCATCATCAGAAGCAGCAGCAGCAGCAGCACCGCCAATTACGCCATCATCATCATCATCATCACCATTGGCATGATCATTATCATTGTCATGATCGTCATCATTATCATGATCATCATCATCATCATCATCATCATCATCATCATTGTCATGATCGTCATCATTGTCATGATCGTCATCATCGTCATAGTTGTCATGATAGTCATCATCGTCGTTGTCTTCATCATATAGTATATTATTAGCGCCTATGCCGCATTTTGGCAAGATACCACTATTACTCGTATTGTTACTGAGTAGTTGATATCTATTACTGAGCAACAGATTAGAATAATTATGATACTCAATACAATGTTTGGAGTCATCACTACATACCATACATACTGAATTGACATCACGTTTACTCGAGGAGCTTACTGCGGGAAGACCAGACAGTTTTACATTCATAGCAATGTCATTAGTCATAGTCCCGTTAGTAACTGCATCCAAACTGTTCAAACACTTAGTTTTGATTATATTGTATTTTAAATGTTTGTTTGGCTCTACGTATTTTAAATGTTTGTTTGGCTCTACTTCTTGGCCACGTTCCTAATATACTGGACACGAGTTTAATTTGTGACCGGATCTCATACAACTCCAGCAACGGACAGGCTGACCATGCCGACACTTAGTATACCTGTGGTTGGGTTCCCCGCAAAATTTACACGACGGCGACTTGACGATTGGAACATAGTCATTCAGACACTTAACAAGAACTGATGATCCACGACTGTTTATGTGCAGCTTATCTGCGTGCTATAACGCGTTGTCTATGGAACCAGGTCTATATGATGAATAAAAGTAATCTGCGGACCTGATCATTGAGAAGCTTAGAAAATGTTCTCTCACCTCAAGATGCTTATTGAATGAGCGGATGATGTCCTGTCGATACTTTGCATCACCACGGGGACATAGCTCGCATATACGTATTTTGCATTCTGGTATTAGCGTTTGTAGATCCATAATTGAATTGTCCATGGATATAAGGGCATCATCTAATGATCCATCAGAACTATTTGTACCTGCCATAATAATTATGTCTTTGTACGTATGTAAGCCGGAACTAAGTAGTTTGGAGTGAATATCCTCTATCTTCGCTCCTCTGAGGCACATAACATTGACCGAATCTTGAAGGCCATTGGTGTTCACGCCTTTTATTATAGAACTCCCAATTATCAATGTCTTTTTAGGAAGTGTTTGGCTTACTAGCGGGACGCGTGTTGTAGTGGAGTTCTCATTTACCTGTAGGATACGTTCATGTAACTGATCTGGTGCAGGTCCATTAACGACTCGCGCGTAGCTTATTTGTTTGGAAGTCTTTGGTTTAGGAAGCATTGGCGCTGGCATAGGTTGGTACGCGATTGATCGTGGATATGATGATGAAGGTTTAATATTAACTTTAGATTCATCAATAGTTCCATTCACGGTAGCTTCCATGGCAGCCTGTTGGGTGGTACATTGCAAAACAATATCAGCAACGGCCATCTCAGTCATAACCCCGACTTCTGGCATTGTTTTTGTCTCTGGGCATGTCATCACACCAATTTCATTTGTCATTTTAATACATTTAGATTGTAAGTCACTGGCAAGCCGCTTATTTTCTTCATGGAGCTCCTTGATTATGGCTTCCTTGCTCAGAAGCAGTTCATTAAGCATAAAGATTTGCTTAAATAGGTCTTGCTGACTGGGTTGGCTATAACTGAACAAATCTTGCTGCGTGACCTGGTTAAGGCTAGATCTTCGTTGATTACGCGCAGCAGGTGTGCTGACATATTCTGGACTGAAGAGCTGCTTAGGAAACGTAATAATTTCCGGTGAAAAACACAGTTCATCTTCGCGTAAGGTCAGAACAGAACAGTTTTCATTTAAAATGTCGAATTGTCCATTTTGATTTTGAGCGACATCTGCAATACGGGTGTCATTATTATCATTGTTACTTTTGTCACCATTGTCATCATCACGCTTATCAAATTAATTTTTTTATCAAATATCATGCGTGACAAATGCAAAAGATCTGTTGCAATCCAGTAGCGACAATTCTCTCCATGTACATGTATGACGGATGTGGTTGGGTAGACTGTAACTGTTACATTGCACTCGACATTTTCAGAAACAAGACGCTTAACACGGAATATTAATCCATTGTCCTCCTTATTAGTTGACTCACCATAGAATTGCTCAAATGTAGAAATCCATTTGGTTATTGAATTAAAATTCCTCACTTTTACAGTTACTGAGTATATGTTGTACTTAATTAAGTAGTTTTCATTTTCTTCATAGCGAACTGTTTCTATCTCCACACTTCTGTTTAGACTGTCCGCACTTGAATCTCCAGCTATTAGAGGCATTGCATAAAATGTAGCATCACCAGTTATGACACGGTAACATTACGGATTGTATAAGAAAAGATGGCGGCGATGATATTATGTATGAGTCACTTTAAAAACGGTAATGCATCGGGGGGGGGGGGGGTCAAGTGGCTAGCATCCCGGTCGCTAAGACGAGAACCTTATCTGAGCCAGCTCCTATATGTGGCTTAGAGCCTAAATAGCCTCTTAGATTTGATCAAGTTGGATTAATGATGTCAGTTTTATGGAATTATGTGAGACGGTTACAGTAGGAATCGTCTTTATCCGACCAGTCTACCAATCATCGAATGTGGATTTGAAAAACAAACAATCGTGAGTCAACAACGGCAGTAAAAATAATATAAATGAAATCGGGCCAGTTCTTCTTGAGAGGAAGAAAATTCAATTCTCCAATTGCTTTAGTATTAGCAATTTTGGTGGGAAAACGATCCAAGATGGCCGCCAAACCGTTCGTCCGACAGTATTGAAAATGGCAAATTTGGAATCAGAAGACCCAAAAACCTATGTATAACCAATTCGGCTTCAAAATCTCAACAAATTAAGAAATTCAAAATGGCAGCCAATTATGCTGAATTTTGATTGGTCGATGGCAGCCATGGTTTTCGACGCAACAATTTCTCTTGATCAAACTCTAATGCCCCTCAATCCCTAATCATATCAGCCAAATTTCGGCCCGATCCGTTCAGCGGTTCTGGAGAAGAAGTTGTTTTCACGAAAACTAGGTCATTCAAGATAGCCACCCAAGTTCTTGGCCAAGCAAATTCCCTTGAACAAACTTGGTTCCGTCGATGCCCTCGATGATATTTCATGAGTTTTGAATCAATCCGCCAAATGGTTTCTGAGGAGAAGATTTTTAAAACCGTTTCCCGAAATACTACAAAATGCAAAATAGCTGCCGGCCTAATAGGCCGACCACTGTTGTTTGAACAAAATCAGATCTCTATTACGTAACGATGCTTCCTGCAAAATATAATTGAAATCCACCCAGTGGTTTCCGAGAAGGCATTTTAAATTTCCAATTGCTTTACTATGGGGAATTTGGCGGGAAACGAATCCAAGATGGCGGCCAAACTGTTAATTCGACAGATTCGAAAATGCCAGATTTGAATTTCTCGACCCCCAAAACCTATATATGACCAATTTGGGCTTAAAATTCCTTCAAATAAAAAATTCAATATTTCCGTCAGACGGATTCTGATTGGTCCATCCGCAAATCCGTATTTTTCGAGCTATCGACTTCTGTTGAAAAAACTTTTATGAGACCCACTCTCTGATGATTTTCACCAAATTTCAGCTCATTCTCTTCAGGGGTTCTGGAGAAGATTTTTTAAAACGCGCGAAAATTTTCCGGAAATCCAAGATGGCCACCAACCTATCTACAAAATCATATCCATTAACATGTACAAGGTTTGCGCTAATAAAGCCCTCTTGCCATGCAAAGCTTGAATTTCATCGGCATTTTTGTCTTCGCGCTATTCACGAACCAACAAAAGCACGGAATAATAAAAATAATAAACAGAACGAAAGCAATAGGGTGCCAAGCACCAGCTTGGCACCCTAATAATAATCTTTATTTACGGAGGGTAAATCTTCAGCTAACCGATCTTACAGAGGCCCTCACAAAAATATACTGAACCAAAAAGTTTAGCAACACTGAGAATGTTACTGTACAAATGTTATTTAACAAAAACAATAAGTTGATTCAAATATATTATTTAATTGATAGGTCATTTTCCAATTTGAACAACAGTCTCTTGTTACTGTAATGCTGGCATCGCGCCTTTAACACGGCATCATTCAACGGAAGGGACCAATTTAAATAATGACACTGAGCTGTCAATACCGGCTGTGACCTCCGCGCGCATTAACCACCGCCGTACATCGCTTTCGCATGCTTCGAATTAAGCACCTGATGTCACGAAGAGGAATCGCATCCCATTCATGGAGCAGTGCAGCTTCCAGCTCCCGCACGTTGTGAAGATGTGGATGGTTCTCACGCACCATACGGCCAAGAATGTCCCATACGTGTTCGATAGGAGACAGGTACTGTGATCGCGCTGGCCAGTCCAACACCGGAACGTTGTTAGCCTCAAGGAAATCACCGGTGACCCTAGCTGAATGAGGACGGACGTTGTCTTGCTGGAACATAAAGTCTGCCTGATGCTGCATAAAAGGGATGACAACAGGGGCGACAACCTCTTCACAGTAACGTTAAGCCGTTAAATTTGCGCAAATCACAATAAGATCTGTTTTGCCATTTTCATGGATTCCATCCCACACCATGACACTGCCGCCACCGAATCTGTCGTGCTGAATGATGTTGGCTGCATCATACCGTTCTCCTAAACGTCGCCAAACCCGTTGCCTAACATCCGCCACATCCATACAAAACCTCGACTCATCGCTGAACAAAACGTGGCTCCATTGTTGAGCACGCCATCGCTGATGAGTTCTTGCCCATGCAAACCGATTCTCGATGTGACGCTCTGTAAGCGGAACAGCAACAAGTGGACGACGGGCATGCAGTCCAGCATCATGGAGTCTGTTTCGCACAGTTTGTGCATGCACTATAGTGCCGGAAACGGTGTGCAAATTACGGGACAGCCGCGGCGCAGTCTCAAACCTGTGACGTCGTGATGAGGTCATTAAGTAGCGGTCTTCTCGTGGTGTTGTTGCTCTCGGTCTGCCAGATCGTGGTCGGTCATTAACATGACCAGTTTCCTGCTCACATTGGCGGAGACGGGAAATGGTTGAGGCGTGAACATTAAAATGTCGAGCAACAGCGCTTCATGGCGCTGATTTTCGGGTAGCCCTGGGCGGCGGCCCATGTTCGGTAGGGTAAACTTTTAAGCGTTTTCTGCTAACGTTCGTTACCTGCTTTTGCAATAGGGTGAATTTTTGCCTTCGCTACCCGCCAATGTGGGCAAGTGCATGGAAAATGCATTCTCACATGCAGTAAGCGCGCGGCCGAGAAATGCAAGAAATGATTTGCATTTCTTCATGATCAGCGAGACATTACATTGACGAAACATGCCTGCAAATTTGGTTATAAATGGACGCATAGTTTTAATACAACAAGCCAAACTTCACTGTTGCTAAACTTTTTTGGCTCAGTGTATATATATGTATTTGTACATAGTGTGTGTGTATATATATATATATATATATATATATATATATATATATATATATATATATATATATATATATATATATATATATATATATATATATATATACATAAAATATGTACAAATACATATATATGTATCTGCAAAAAAATACAAACAGATTATTACAATGGAAATATAAAAACTAAAAAGTTGATGTAAACTAATATTATTATCTTTAATTTATAATCACTCATCACTTATTATCATTATTTTACTGCTACCATTATTATCACTATTATAATCATTATTCTTATCGTCGTCGTGGCTGTCGTTGTAGCAATTCTTCTGTCTGTCTGTCTGTCTGTCTGTCTGTCTTTACATTGAAAAATAACGCATTGGCACAGGAATTTAATTACAAATTTCTTTGCCTAAATTTGTCCTATCGAGACCAAGTTTAGATTTACTTAGAGTGGTCCCCCCTTGAGATTAGTTGGGGTAAAGTGAATTAATCAGTAGGTCGCTTTAACAGGTAAAGGCTGGGATTGATCCTACATTATAGAGAAATCAGACACACGAATGCACACACATACACATACGCACGTACATACGCACGTACATACGCACGCACGCACGCACGCACGCACGCACGCACGCACGCACGCACGCACGCACGCACGCACGCACGCACGCACGCACGCACGCACGCACGCATCTGAACGAATGCACGCAATAATACATGCACACAGTAATACATGCACTAATGCACGCAATAATGCATGCATGAACGCATGCACGAACGGACGCACGAATGCATGCACGCACACACCCAGGCACTAATGTACTCACGAATTAATGCACCCACACCCACATACACACGCACACATACACCCACGCAAGTATAGATGCACACACGTACGGATGTACGAGCACACACCCATACACACATACGAACAAACGCCCGGACGCACGAACGAACGAACGAACGAACGAACGAACGAACGCACGCACGCACGCACGCACGCACGCACGCACGCACGCACGCACGCACAAAATTAAAAGATGTCCTACGGATATGATTTCATGTTGCCCCACCATTGATTTTGGTTGGGATTAGATTTATTTAAGAATAGGTAGGGAGGGATGAAACCTTGTCATTGTTATCAGGAACCATAAGGTCTAACTTTGATCTTACTAGCAAATCTTTCAGGTTTGGATTTCTATTGTAAGCTATTACTGGTCGTGCTTTGATCGGTTCCTTTAATTTAGATTGCAACTGTGAATATTCGTCTTTCATGGTTTTCGCTAATTCAACATTACGTCTATTGTATATGAGTTGAAATGGGATAATTTTGTTCTTTTGTGATATTCCCGAATCTACATTTATTCCAAATGGTGCTTTTGTTTGGAGTGTTCTAATCCAATGGCCCTCTCGGATTTTGCGAAACGAACTCGTTTCTTCCTCACTATCGAAGGTCGGAATCTGTTCTATTGGCATGATTTCAAAATGATGTTCAACTGAATGATCCGGAAGTTGGAAATGTTGAGCAATTGGCGTATCTGCTGAAGTGTTAATATCAGAAACGTGGCGTCTAGCACGCACTCTAAATGCATTTTTTGTTTCACCAACATACTGTTTCTGGCAAAGGGCACAATTGATCAAATAGACTACATTCTCAGAATCACAATGCATATTAGTTCGGATATGATATTCATTTTTAGTTTGAAAGCTCAGGAATGTTTGTTGGTTTACAATATAGTTGTTTACTTTGCATCTATATTTGTCGCATTTAGAAACTGATCCATCGCACATGATTGGTTTATTGTGTTTAATTTGGACAGGTTCAAACTCGGGTCCGCTATGAGGTTTTAGATTTTCAAGCTCATTGATGGTGTCTGCTTTAATTTTTCGAAGAAAACGGGCTGTATAGCCTCGTGCTTTCAAAGCATCAAACAGAGTAGAGCATGCACTATTCAGATTTTGCCTGTTGCTAGAGTTTCGAAAAAATCTTATGATTTGCGATTTGATCAAACCTTTAAATGTGTGTGGAGGATGAAATGTTTTTTTGTGAAGCAGCTGATGTGAGTCTGTTGGCTTAAAGAATACTTTATATTCTAATTTTCCAGAGGAATCAAATTGAGGACCCTTATAGATCGTGACATCTAAAAAGTCAACCGATGTTCCACTAATAGTAGCTTTTAGCTTGATGTTTGAATCTTGGTTATTTAAAATGCGAAAAAATTCCCAAAAGTCTTCCTCTGAATGTTGCCAAACTATGAAGATGTCATCTAGATATCTGAGGTAAAGAAGAGGCTTTTTGGTTGATTTGTTCAGTGCCTCCACTTCCCACTCCGCAACATAAATCGTGGCAAAATTTGGGCTGAATCGTTTACCCATTGCGCATCCACAGATTTGAAGGTAATTTTCACCATTAAATTGGAAATCGTTTCCTTTAAGACTTAGCTATAATAATTTTAGAATTTCCGTGTCTGGTCGATCTGGATCAGGAAATTTGACAAAAGAATTCTTAATAGCATTGACTCCAGCATCAATATCTATATTGGTATACATAGCATCTATGTCTAATGTGACTAAATATGCATCTTTCGGAACTGACAATTTGGATAACTTTGAAAGAAAGTGTTCAGTGTTTTTGAGAAAGCTCTTGTGTCTATTAGCAATGGGCTTTAAATAGTAATCAATATATTCTGAAATGCCATAAGACTCACTGCCACAGTCTGAAATGATGGGTCGTCCAGGAGGTGTCAATGGATCTAACCAGGTGCTGATAGGTTTATGGATTTTAGGCAAGATATAAAATGTCCGATTTTGTGGATTATTCTCACCTAGCAGATACTTTAGCTGTTTCTTATCGATGTACTTATCTGTATGCAATGAATTAAGTATTTCAATGAAATTTTGTCGGTTTTGAGGCCAAATTAAATTATCAAGTTTTCTGTAATGCCTGGTGTTAGTTAACTGCCTTTCGGCCTCGCGGATGTAGTTTTCTCTAGACATAATCACAGTTGCTGAACCTTTATCGGCTGGTTTTATAATAATATTTTGATTTCTACGTAATTTGTTGATAGCCTGTTGTTCGAGAAATGAAAGGTTTTGCTTATTGTTTGTAACTGGCAATGATCTGGCTATACCAGCAACCGTTTTTATGGTTGCTTTAACATTGTCATCAACTAGCCTATCTGGAGGGTCCCAACCGGATTTTCCAGTGAATGGTTTTGACTCTCCATTTAAATTTCGAAAATGATGGGCTATTTTTACTGAATGACCAAAATTAGCTACTTCAATAAGACCTGTGTCTAAAAGCAAATCTAATCCTGTTTTTGGTTTTGGAGTTGGTATAAAAGTAAGACCACGATCGAGAATTGATTTTTCAGATGGTGAGAGATCATAGTCAGCTGCTAAATTGACAAGGTTTGTTCCTAATCCTATGTTAGGGGAGCTATTGCCTTGACCCACATTTAGTTTAAACTAAGTACCGTCAACCAATGGTTATAAATACAATTAGCTGTTTCTTTCGTCCAATGGATTCTATCCTTCTCAACATGAAAATTCGCATCAGAAATTTTGGGGATGACCTTATCAACGTGGCAGTTGAACCTTGCTGATTCGTTGATACGCTTGAGACAGTACCTTTGCCTGTCTGACAAGCTATCAGAGAAGTTAATCTCAGCAAAGTGCAACTCCACATTAGGGAAGGTGTTTTTAAATTCACGAGCCATGAACCGTAAATGGCTTGAGGCTTTGGTTGGATGCTCATTTTTGGAGTTGATGCCAATATTCAAGATGATCTTCTCCGGGCTAGGGCCATCCTGGTGTCGCATAGCCATTGTTGTGAAATGTGATAATGCTGCACCAGGATAGCACTCAACCTGGATGTCAGGATGGACATCTAAATCAATTCGGGCTAGATTAGAGGACCCTATCATCAGAATCTTTTTGGTGATTCTGGGGATCCTCCACAGGCCCTTGCTATGCGATTGATGACGGTACTTAGCAAACTTCCTGTCAGACAGGTTACTATTATTCTCCATAGGAGGGAGAGGAGGTGGAGACAGAAGAAGAGGAGCAGAAGAAGGTGCGTGAGGAGCTGTCTGTCTGTCTGTCTGTCTGTCTGTCTGTCTGTCTGTCTGTCTGTCTGTCTGTCTGTCTGTCTGTCTGTCTGTCTGTCTGTCTGTCTGTCTGTCTGTCTGTCTGTCTGTCTGTCTGTCTGTCTGTCTGTCTGTCTGTCTGTCTGTCTGTCTGTCTGTCTGTCTGTCTGTCTGTCTGTCTGTCTGCCTGTCTGTCTGCCTGTCGGTCGGTCTGATGGTATGTCTGTCAACTCTCGCCAAAGCGCCTAAAACCTGGTCGTTGTTGCTATTACCATTACCGTATGATAAGACTATGCATGCACACTCTCACGTACACAATCCTGTGTACTCACACTCACACTCGCTCACATACATACAGGCATGCACCCACTCCCGCACTCACATAGATACTCGCGCACTCACACATTTTACATACATTGCACTAAGCAATTTAAATAATAGTTATCATGGTTCACGTTTTACTTATTTACACTTAATCATGTCAACGCTGAAATCCCAGTATTAACATTCAAATGCAACCTAATAGGTAAGTTGTTGCATACTTTGAAACTAATTTGGCCGAAATCCGTTGGTGCCTTAGACAACAACAGCCTCCAGTCAAATTAGCAGCAAAATATTCTACTGAGATTATCTGACATTATACAGTTCTTTGGTTTTTGTTTCGTTTTACATATCTGGGTGTTTTTCATGTTCAAATGACTAGGAAACATCGGCCTACAAGAAATAGAAATAAATCTTTTTTCTTATTGTCTAGTTACGTAACTATACGGTAAAAGTTAAGCATTGCTTCAATTTAATTTTTTTCAATCATATTTGTTCTAAAATATTCAACTATTTTTGACGAGTTTTTAATGACATACAATTCGTACAATTGCAGATACACAAAGACCAAGTAAATTGGCCATTTTACCAGTCAAATTAGTATCGAAATACTCAACAATTATTAAATTGTGGATCTAAAGCCCCGTTCTCACTAGAGACTCACCCCGGAATAGCGCCATACGTCACTATGGCGGTACGCCGGTTAGGTCTCTAGTGAGAACACGACCTATCACTGACGTGCAATTCGTATCGTCACGGCAGCCGTGCACACATTGTGAATCTATGACTGACACACAATTCGTATCATCACGGCAGCCGTGCACACATTGTGAATCTATGACTGACACGCAATTCGTATCATCACGGCAGCCGTGCACACATTGTGAATCTATGACTGACACGCAATTCGTATTATCACGGCAGCCGTGCACACATTGTGGTCCTATGACTGACACACAATTCGTATCGTCACGGCAGCCGTACACACATTGTGGACCTATGACTGACACGCAATTCGTACCGTCACGGCAGCCGTGCACACATTGTGGACCTATGACTGACACGCAATTCGTGTCGTCACGGCAGCCGTGCACATATTGTGGACCTATGACTGACACGCAATTCGTCTCGTCACGGCAGCCGTGCACATATTGTGGACCTATGACTGACACGCAATTCGTCTCGTCACGGCAGTCGTGCACACATTGCGCTTCTTAACAATTTCATCAATGAATTCCCCTGTATATGGATTTTCTCACAACAATACATGAACAACTGTTGAAATTACTATGACCGAAAGCTGTGGATAGCAACAGATTCTACTTCTCCCACTACATCTACTGTCCGAGTACTTCTCCCCACTACATCCACTGCCCGAGTAATTCTCCCCACTGCATCCAACGCCCGAGTACTTCTGTAGTGGAGAGAAGTACTCGGGCAGTGGATGTAGTGGGGAGAAGTACTCGGGCGTTGGATGTAGTGGGGAGAAGTACTCGGGCGTTGGATGTAGTGGGGAGAAGTACTCGGGCAGTGGATGTAGTGGGGAGAAGTACTCGGGCGTTGGATGTAGTGGGGAGAAGTACTCGGGCGTTGGATGTAGTGGAGAGAAGTACTCTGGCATTGGATGTAGTGGGGAGAAGTACTCGGGCATTGGATGTAGTAGGGAGAAGTACTCGGGCGTTGGATGTAGTGGGGAGATGTACTCGGGCGTGGCAAACTGCATGTATAGTGTTATATCTACTACAGAGTAAGCAAACGATGTTTTTATGTCACTTTCAAATGTCAATCCAACACCTTCGGGCACGTCAGCGGCGAGTTGATGCCTGCTGTCAGATAATGATTCATGCGATCGACCTGGTACCCACAAATCAGGATTGTTGCAGGATCTGCTTTTCTGTAAGAAGAAACAGTGAATCTGGTGCGGGTAAATAAGGAACAACAAGCATATTATGGATAGGGCTGCTGCATGGGCGTAGATTTGTCTAAGCTGGGTGGTCTGGCGGTCCTTGAAATCTGGGTACTCTCTATTTTTTTCCTCCAAAATTTCTTTTATTTTTTATTGTGATAGCAGTGGAACTCTCACGCTAGTGTGTGCGTGTGTGGGTGCGTGCGTACGTACGTGTGTGGTCTGGGTGCTATCTTGCGACACCCCATCAACTTCCACCCCGTTCTATAACCCATCCCCCTGACCAAAGGTGTATGCGTGTCGGGGAGGGGTGGGGTGGGCGGTTGTGTGTGTGGGGGCGGTGATATATATACGCCCCTGGGCTGCTGGAACCAGAATATTTATCTTTATGACTCGATTGCACCCGGTACTCCAACCTCCATAGTAGAAATATAAGATCGTTAAGTGGCCAATTCCAGACATATTCAACTGGACGTACACGCGTGAAACCTGCATCGCCTCATCGAGTCCAATTGATAAACACCATGCTAGAATTTCCGAGTTCATGGAAAAAGCTCAGAATGATTAGACTTGCCATTAGTGGATTGATTGTGATCCTGAGTACAGTTCAATGAGAAGAAGAGACGATGAGGGTCCATTGTAAGCCATATACCGCCCATATGTAGCTATGCCCCGATCACATCTAGCTATGCTCCGATCACATCTAGCTATGCCCCGGTCACATCTAGCTATGCCCCCATTACATCTAGCTATGCCCCGATCACATCTAGCTATGCCCTGATCACATCTAGCTATGGCCAGATCACATCTAGCTATGCCCCGATCACATCTAGCTATGCCCCGATCACATCTAGCTATGCCCCGATCACATCTAGCTATGCCCCGATCACATCTAGCTATGCCCCGATCACATCTAGCTATGCCCCGATCACATCTAGCTATGCCCCGATCACATCTAGCTATGCCCCGATCACATCTAGCTATGCTCCGATCACATCTAGCTATGCCCCGGTCACATCTAGCTTTGCCCCGATCACATTTAGATATGCCCCGATCACATCTAGCTATGCCCCAATCACATCTAGCTATGCCCCGATCACATCTAGCTATGCCCCGATCACATCTAGCTATGCCCCGATCACATCTAGCTATGCCCCGATCACATCTAGCTATGCCCCGATCACATCTAGCTATGCCCCGATCACATCTAGCTATGCCCCGATCACATCTAGCTATGCTCCGATCACATCTAGCTATGCCCCGATCACATCTAGCTATGCCCCGATCACATCTAGCTATGCCCCGATCACATCTAGCTATGCCCCGATCACATCTAGCTATGCCCCGATCACATCTAGCTATGCTCCGATCACATCTAGCTATGCCCCGATCACATCTAGCTATGCCCCGATCACATCTAGCTATGGCCCGATCACATCTAGCTATGCTCCGATCACATCTAGCTATGCCGCGATCACATCTAGCTATGCCCCGATCACATTTAGATATGCCCCGATCACATCTAGCTATGCCCCGATCACATCTAGCTATGCCCCGATCACATCTAGCTATGCCCCGATCACATCTAGCTATGCCCCGATCACATCTAGCTATGCCCCGATCACATCTAGCTATGCCCCGATCACATCTAGCTATGCCCCGATCACATCTAGCTATGCCCCGATCACATCTAGCTATGCCCCGATCACATCTAGCTATGCGCCGATCAGATCTAGCTATGCTCCGATCACATCTAGCTATGCTCCGATCACACCTAGCTATGCTCCGATCACATCTAGCTATGCCCCGATCACATCTAGCTATGCCCCGATCACATCTAGCTATCCCCCGATCACATCTAGCTATGCCCCGATCATTTCTAGCTATGCCCCGATCACATCTAGCTATGCCCCCGATCACATCTAGCTATGCTCCGATCATTTCTAGCTATGCCCCGATCACATCCAGATATGCCCCGATCACATCTAGCTATGCTCCAACCATTTCTAACTATGCCCCGATCACATCTAGCTATGCGCCGACCATTTCTAGCTATGCCCCAATCACATCTAGCTATGCTCCGACCATTTCTAGCTATGGCCCGATCACATCTAGCTATGCTCCGACCATTTCTAGCTACGTTCCAACCACTTTGTACGCGTAGTGGAATCAATTTTGTATGTATGTATGTATGTATTTTTATTTTATTGACGCACTGGCAACGTACGGCTTCAATTTCCATGTGCTAACTTAGCCGACAGTCATGCACCCGTTAGTTTAATTTGTTGATCACCATCTCCCGGTCGGGGGATCGAACCGCCATTCTGCAACTCCGCATAGCATCAGCAACCAGGCATCTTTCCACTGGACCACCACACCAAGACAAAGTCAAGGATTGGCCGACCAGCTTTCACATGTCTGATATACTGACACACTGACGATTCATATGGGACTATCTGTGGATGCACCTGCCACGATTCAATCCTAGGCTTTTTACGCCTATTGTACTCTGACTCCAGCACGGCTCTGGCAGTATATGTATTTCTATTTTATTGACGCACTGGCAACGTGCGGCTTCAATTTCCATGTGCTAACTTAGCCGACAGTGATGCACCCATTAGTTTAATTTGTTGATCACCATCTCCCGGTCGGGGGATCGAACCGCCATTCTACAACTCCGCATAGCATCAGCAACCAGGCATCTTTCCACTGGACCACCGCACCAAGACAAAGTCAAGGATTGGCCGACCAGCTTTCACATGTCTGATATACTGACACACTGACGATCGTCCGATTATAGGTGTAGGCGAATCTCGCAAATGCGGAAAGAAAAGGTGCAAGTTAGGTGAATTTCTCCCAAACCAGAATACTTTCACGAGCTTTCAGAACAAAAGCAAGTTCCAACTTCAGTATAATCTAGATTGTGACTCTGAAAATGTTATTTATCTAATTTCATGCACATTGTGCCAAAAACAGTATGTCGGCGAAACCAAATGTCCATTAAGATGGCGGGCAAATCGACACCTCTCAGATATTAGGCCAGAGGAAGACACACATGTTTCCGAACATTTTAATCTTCCTGACCATTTAGTCCTCCGTGACTTTGAAATTATGCCAATTGAACAGCCACCCCTTTCAGATACGGCAGAAGAAACTGATAAACAAAGAAAACTTCGAGAATAGTTTTGGATTAAAGAACTCGAAACACAGTGGCCAAGGGGAATAAACTCGGACCCAGGCTTATCTGATCAACGTGACAAAATTCCATTCATTCTGACCTATAATCGGAAAAACGTTGAAATTTCCAAAATTTTGAAAGATGAGTATCAAAACCTACAGGAGAAACTGAAACAACCCTTTAACAAGCGCCCAGTAATTGCGTTCAAGAAAAATCCGAATCTACGTGACATCTTGGTAAAAGCAAAACTCAAATAGCTATCCATAATATCCATCTCAATCATTCAACATTAACCCTTGCATGATGGTCAGCCAAAAACGGTCAATTTAGTGATCTTGGGCAATGTCCATTTGCCGGCGGGGATTGGAGTATTTTTTTAAATTTACCGCTGTAATGACTGGCTCGGGAACCGAGTCAGTCGTTCCAGTGGCATATTCTCGGGAATGACCTTGTCTGTGCCTGCAAATGTACATTAAATAAGTAAGCGAATATTTGGATTCTACTGAACAAATTGAACCAGTAAAGGGTTCCAGTAGTAGTAGTAGTAGTAGTAGTAGTAGTAGTAGTAGTAGTAGTAGTAGCAGTAGCAGCAGCAGTAGCAGCCAGTAGCAGTATCAGCAGCAGTAGTAGTAGTAGTAGTAGTAGTAGTAGTAGTAGTAGTAGTAGTAGTAGTAGTAGTAGTAGTAGTAGTAGTAGTAGTAGTAGTAGTAGTAGTAGTAGTAGTAGTAGTAGTAGTAGTAGTAGTAGTAGTAGTAGTAGTAGTAGTAGTAGTAGTAGTAGTAGTAGTAGTAGTAGTAGTAGTAGTAGTAGTAGTAGTAGTCAATATTGTCAACGCACTGGCTCAGAATCTTCAATAATTGATAAGATATTTTGGTTTATCTTACTGCCTGGGATTTGTCATTTTGTTTGAGGAAAGCCATATGTAGATCAGCGGGCGTAGTAGCATTTGGGTAGTATAATACATATAGTCGGCAGAAAAATTCCAGAAAAATTGATGGCCCTCTTGTTTACATTTTCAATTTACTTTATTATAAGGTTTTGTAAATTACCATTCAATCCATGTGTGGTAGTAGACCCGTGTGGCGAGTGCAACTATTCAACAAATGAAAAGTGACTCATCAATCAATGACAAATAAGTCAATCATTGACGCCAGTGGGCTGAGTCTTAAAGATCAGCGGGCGTAGTAGCATTCGGGTAGCATAACATATATAGTCAGCAGGAAAATTACAGAAAAATAGATGGAAATAGATGGCGCTCTTGTTTCCATTTTTGATTTACTTTGTTGTAAGGTTTTGTAAATTACCCGGGAACTAATAACCCTATAAAACTCTGCGCAAATTCCTAAAATTACCTGGGACAATTTTATAATTCAATGGCAAATTACTTTATCGATTGATTATTAAATTACCCCAGTCTGTTTATTTCTTAACATGAATTATTAAACATAACAATATCAAAGTGCAGACTAAAATGAATTACATGACACAGATTAATTAAAAGACACAGATAAATCAGCTGTAGTAATTAAATGATTTAAGCTAGTGCAGGCTCATTTATTTTTACAGCTCCCAACTCTATTGAAACTATGTTTGTTTTGCACCATATGTCCTTGAATACTTTTTCTTTACCATGCTGCTTTAATCTAAAATATTCGCAAGGAATATGATTCAGCAGCAATGAACGAAATATTGCCTTTATTGCTCTATTGTGATTGCCCATAGATGGATTTTTCGTCTGTGCACACCGATGTTTCCAAATGGCCCAAACACCTATGGTTAGTATTGTTATTAAAATAGTCCTTTCAGACTTTATGATATTTACACCGCTTGATCCAAATTCTCTAAATAAGACTACATGCGTGTCTAGAACAATGGGCTTCGCTCCAAATTTTGCCAAGATTTGGCTGATATAGTCCCAAAATTGTGACGATATTGGACATTCCACAAATAAATGCTCGATTGTTTCCTCGTCTGTTTGACATAAGTAACACCTATCAGAAGTCGTAATATTGCACTTGTATGTCAAGTGTCCCACCCATAGACGTCGATGTAGTAATCGCCACAATAAATCACGAGCCATATTTGGTATGGATGGAGAATGTAAGATTTTCCATACATTTTTCCAACTGGATGGTTTATAGCTTGAGTCATCCCATCTCCTAATTGCTATGGGAGGTGTTACTTGTTTTCGTCTCATAATATGGTACCATTCCTTGGATCTCATCTTGTATTTTAACATCTCATCATCAAGAACTAATGCGGGTTGTGGAGTCAAACTATTATTATTTACATTTGGCAGACGAAACCATTCAATTGGTACAGCATGTTTTATTTTTTTTAGCAACCGCTGGACATCTATATGCCTCATATGTGTTTTTCTAGCTACGTCTTGCATTGAAATCCATCTACGTGTTTGAGGGTGTATCATATCCGATAAATGTTGAATGCCATATTTTGCAAAGGACGGTAGATAAAGTACTGCATTGTTATAACATATATTACTATTGCCCCACAATTGCTGTTCTAGTACTTCCTTCCAGCACGTAGGTGAAGGCATGTATCTGTCAAATATTTCTAACCCCTTAACTTGATCTTTAAACACATCTGGTATCATTTGGCTATTCGGAGGTGGCTTCTTTGAGGTAAACACATGCTCCGCCAGAAATGGTTCTACAATTCTCTCCATGAGAGCTCGTGAAACACATGCCCACGTCTCATCTGATGTAATAAGATCATCCAAAAATTTTAACCTTAAAGAAACACATTTCACTTTAATATCAATTAAATCAAGTCCTCCTTCTAACTTAGCATTATTGAGAACACGATGGGAAACTAAATGATTCTTTTCTTCCCATATGAATGACAATATCAACTCATTAACCTCCTTTTCTACATGTTTTGGCATGTGTACAACCGATGCTGTATACCATAGCCCAGATAATGCCAAGTTGTTGACAACAAACACTCTACCAAAGATTGAAAGACGACGACGCTTCCAATTTGCTAATATTCTCTTAAGCTTAGATACTCGTTCATTCCAATTTTGTATTGTATTCGGTTTCCTGCCAAAATAGATGCCTAAAATCTTAATGGTATCATTAGACCAATTGATTTCAAGTGGCTTGTCATTCCGCTCTTTCCATGGCCCCAGAAATAATCCTTTGGATTTTCCTTTATTGATTTTCAAACCAGATGCATTTTGGAACTTTTCTAGTACGTGGTTTAAAATTGCAAAATCATTGTTTGAACTGGTAAACACAGTTGTGTCATCAGCATATTGTGACAGCTTAAGTGGTCTTTCTATGCCACGAATACATATGCCTTGAAAGTTATTATTTTGCCTCAATGCTATGCCAAGTGATTCCATCACAATAACAAATAATAATGGCGATAGGGAACACCCCTGTCTAACCCCACGTTCTAAGCCAATTTCTCTGGATAATTGATTGTTCACTAAATAGCTACTCTTGATATCCGTATATAAAATCTTAACCCATTTAATAAAGTTTGAGCCTAACCCAAACGATTGCAAAGAATTAAAAAGAAAATCCCATTCCACACGGTCAAATGCCTTTTCATTGTCCAAGGCAATCACAGCTGAAGGGATGCTATCCTTCTCAACCAATTGTATAAGGTCTCTTATTACCATGGTATTTGTTAGAATTGTCTTCCTGGGTACAGCACATGTCTGCTCTGTTCCAATGATTTCTCCTAAAACACTACCTAGTTTCAATGTTAGTGCTCTGGATATTATTTTGTAGTCTACACATAGTAGAGAAATTGGTCTGTAGTTCTGAATTAGACGTCTGTCATTTCCTTTATATATTAGCCTTACGTATGCCCTAGCCATAGTTGGTGGTAAATGGCCTTTCTCAAAAATTTCAGTGCCTAATTCTTCCATTATTGGACCTACAAGGTGCCAAAACGTTTGGTAAAATTCAACTGGAAGGCCATCACACCCCGGTGATTTTTCTAGTTTCATACCTTTAAGGGATTTAGTTAAATCTTCTAGTGTTAAGGGTTGATCACAAAATTCACTGCCTGTGTCTGACACCTTTTTGTCTATATTTGCTAACAAATCCAATTTTGCATCTTCATCAATTCCCTCTGACTTGTACAATGACTCATAGTAATTGCATACAATAGTACTCATTTCATTGTTGGTAAAGACGGTTGAACCATCCGGCATGTTTAATGAGCACATCACCTTATCTATTGCCCGTGCTTTTTCTAATGCGCAAAAATATCGGGTTGGCTTTTCCCCTTCTGCGTGCATCTGGGCTCTTGCTCTAATTTTTGCACCCTCAAACTCATAGTGTTCTATATCTCTTATTTTACTTTTAATTTTAACCAGTAATTCATAATAATTCTCTTCACCATTATTTACTTTAGCATTAATTTTCATCAGTGATCGATGAAGTGTTTTCTTGCGTTTGCGTATTTCCTGTGCTTTTCTAATAGCATACTTTCGGGAAACATACTTTAAATCCAGTTTAACATCCTCCCACCATTGCAATGTGCTCTTATATGATGCTTTCCTATTAATCCAATGTTGCCAACAACTCTCTATATTATTCTTATAAAATTCTTCTCCCAACAGTGTTGTGTTTAATTTCCAAAACCCGACCCCTTTTGTTACCCAGTCAGCATTGGCAAAGGTTACACAAACCATGTTATGATCAGAGAATGCAACTGGCTTAATATTAACATCTCTCCAGTACCCTGTTAACAAACTATTCACATAAATTCTGTCGATCCTTGAACCAACTTTACCATCTACCGAAAACCATGTAAGATCTTTACCATGAGGTTTTGATATTCTATAGGTGTCCACTAAATTTTCATTATCACATATTTCTTTTAAGAGTCTATGTGATGTATCAGTATAAGTTGAAGTTGCATTCCTGTCATTTTCTTTGTCTAAGACACAATTAAAGTCACCACCCATTACTAAGTTTTCAGTGATGTTATCTAGTGCTGTTTTAGACATCTCCTTAAAAAAATTACGACGTAGTTGATGAGATGTAGGTGCATATATACACAGCAACGTGATACGTGTTTGTTGTATATCTAGCGTGACTCTCACCCAGCGACCATTTGCACCTGATACTGAAGAGATTATATTTACATAGGCTGAACAACGAGGGAGTATAACAATTGCTACGCCTGCACTATTATCTTGAGATAACGAATAAAATATTCTGGATCCAGAAATCTTTTCTAAATTATCGTATAATTCTGACTTCTGAATTTTTGTTTCCTGTATCAAAGCAATGTCAATCTGCTCATTTTTCAGAGTCTCTAGTAAGTGACGTTGCTTTATGTCACTATTTAAGCCTCTACAATTGAGTGTGCAAATTAGCATAAAAGGTAATAAAATGCTGTGTAAAACCGCCATTATTAAGCTAACTAGATTTTGTTTTTTTCGACCCTCTCTTAGACCATTTACCTATTTTACTCACAAACGCTGCATTACTTAGCTCAACTTTTTCCAAATGCTTATATTTTAATATATCTGAATCATGACGCAGATGCCTATATTTAACACCATTTGCCGTCACATATGGAACTAACACCTCTCCTGCCTCTGACCTGTACATGACCATTTCATCAGGTGATTTAGAACTCTGTGTTTGAATGGATATATCAGATTCAGCGACTGACATATTATCGTCTTCTATATCACTTTCCTCTATTTCTGATTCAGAACTCTCTCCATCTTTCTGTCGCTTTGTTCCACTCAATCGATCCGAGACACCAATTACTTTCTCTATATTATTTAAATCGTCTAGATTGAGTGTACTCAGTGGAAATTCAAAGTTAGTTTCAGTATCTTGCGACCTGAATTTTGCTTGTCCTAAATTAAAACTCTCTTCCAGAGGGTATTGATCCTCATCTTCAACTTGTGTGGAATTAGCCTCTCTGTCATCAAACTTGGATTGACTTGTTACTGGAGCAAGACTTAGCCCCTCATCTAGAACCTCTATTTCATCGCCTGCAACTACAGCGATTGGATTCTTAGTTTTTTCCCCATGCTTCTCATTAACATGGACTTCAGCTACAATCTCAGCAACTACTGGTTCGATGACATTTTCCTTAGCAGCGTGCTTCCCATTAGTATGAATTTCCGCTACAATCTCAGCAGCTACCGGTTCTATGACATTCTCTTTAGAGACAACTTGCTCTGCACTTTTATCAGCACCCTTTTTGACATATTTGTTCTGCGGGCATCGCCACTTAAAATGATCAGATGATCCACAAACTAGACATTTGTTTTTGTTAGGGCAATCTGTTGCAAGATGTTCTGTGCTTAAGCAGATTCTACACTCTTTGATTTGCCCCCTGTACCATAATGGCAAGATAAATCGACCATCTATGGTGACCTTGCTTGGGAGAGGTTGTTCTACCTTTTCAAACCAAATTCTTCTGATGCCATTTTCTAAGGTTCGATCAAATGGATAGGTCTCGTGTTCTACTTTGTCCACTTTGCCATACTTGATCAATTCAGTGATAACCCGTTCATCTGGGATCTCTAATGGAACCTTCATCTTGACTAATAGACGATCAGAATCTATTTCCTCCACATTACACACCTCACCCTTCACGACAAGGACCTCGTCGAGCAACTTTTCCTTCACACTTTCATTAACTACGGTGACATTCCATACAGATTTGGAAACATTAACGAGACCTTGAAGGACCCGTGGCCCTGCCCCAACTACATCCTTCAACCCATGATACACCTCAATTGCCGAAATACCCCAAGCCTTTGTCGTAACACACGTGTCATGCG